>LNAC01000651.1:331071-488903 GCA_002007465.1 Ailurus styani | reverse complement strand
GATGGGTTATGGACATTGGGGAGGGTTTGTGCTTTGGTGAATGCTGTGAAAGATGTAAGCCTGATGATTCACAGACCTGTACCCCTTGGGCAAAGAATAAAAATAAAATTAAAAAAAAAAAACCCACAGACAAGTCAAGGAGAAAACAAGCAAGTAAGTATTAGCATTTAATTATGTTAACACGTATAATGCATAAATGTGGATACAAGTTATAGAGAGACACTAAAAAGGAGATAATAGGAGTATCTGGGTGGCTGAGTGGGTTAAGCCTCTGCCTTTGGCTCAGGTCATGATCTTGGGGTCCTGGGATCGAGCCCCTCATCCGGCGAGATCTCTGCTCAGCAGAGAGCCTGCTTCCCCCTCTCCTTCTGCCTGCCTCTGCCTACTTGTGATCTCTCTCTCTGTCAAATAAATAAATAAATAAATAAATAAATAAATAATACTTAAAAAAAATAAAGAGGAGATAATAAAATCTCCTGGCAGAATCAAGATTTCACAGACATGGTGTTAAAAATTTCAGGATTTGAAGGTGAACATGAATTCAGCAGACATATAAGACTGTGAGAAGAGTATTTCAGAACAGGCAAGTTCTAAGAAATTTCAGGGAAAGATATTGAAGTCAAATAAGGCACACTTCTATAAAAATTGAGTATTATTTCTAAAGACCAGGAATATGTTTCATTTAGCAGTTAATTTCTATTGATTATAAGAGAAATCTTTTTCCCTTCCTTTCCTTCTCTCTCATTGTCTCTCTCTCTCTCTGTATGTACACACACACACACACACACACACACACACACACACACACACACACACAGACACACATTTTGTTCCATACTCCTTGAGGTCAATCTTTACTTCTTTTTTTTTTTTAAAGATTTTATTTATTCATTTGACACAGAGAGAGAGATTACAAGTAGGCAGAGAGGCAGGCAGAGAGAGAGGAGGAAGCAGGCTCCCTGCCGAGCAGAGAGCCCGATATGGGCTTCGATCCCAGAACCCTGGGATCATGACCTGAGCCGAAGGCAGTGGCTTTAACCCACTGAGCCACCCAGGTGCCCAATCTTTACTTCTCTAGAACATTGAGCATGCTTGAATAGAAATTTCCATTTTTATAGTACAGATTAAAAAGGTCAATGTTCAAAAAAAATAAAAAAATTTAAAAAATTTAAAAAATTAAAAAGTCAATGTTCAGCATTTCTTTTACTTCTAAGACTTGAGAATTTAAAAAGGACATTTTTGTTGTTGCTATAAGAATTTAAAGAAGAATTAAGAAAAATATTGCCTGCTATTCCTCCCATCAACTACTAGAGAAAAGTACATAAACATCAGTTTGGTAGGTTGGGATCCTAGAGAAAAGGGCTCCTCAGCTTGGGAGCAGAAATGAGATGTTTGAGGATGTCAGAATAGAGCGATAACAAAACCACTGAGTCTGGTTGGCAGTTTAAAGAACCTTGAAGGTCACCCTTCACCATTTGAGTACAATGATGTAGGCTATATGAGAGAGCCACATCAACATCTATAACTGTTTACCTTTTATTGGTGTTGGATATTTCCTTAAGCTCCAACACTTTCTTAGAGTCCTTTAGAACTGCCTTGTTCAGGGCGCCTGGGTGGCTCAGTGGGTTAAAGCCTCTGCTTTCGGCTCAGGTCATGATCTCAGGGCCCTGGGATCAAGGACCGCATCGGGCTCCCTGCTCAGCGGGGAGCCTGCTTCCCCCACTCTGCCTGCCTCTCTGCCTCCTGTGATCTCTCTCCCTCTGTGAAATAAATTTAAAAAAATCTTTAAAAAAAAAAAAAAGAACTGCCTTGTTCAGATACTCTACTTAATGGTCTAGGACCATTAAGCTTTCCTACTCCATTCCACCATGCCCCCTCTGGACAAAAAGGTAGAGAAGGCATACCTTCTGGAGAGTTAGATGTAGAAAGCGATAGAAAGTTCCAACACTATGGTTTAGGAAGGGCTGGGAAATGGTGACACCCATCTTTGTTGCCAGGAATGAGAACTGGGAATTGAGACAAGGACCCGTATCTGAGCTTAGGGAAACAAAACAAAACAAAACAAAAAAACTTGTTATTATTTAGTAATGTCTGCAGCACATTCAGAAAGGAGAGTGTTGGTGTGTATGTTTCTATCTGTAAATGCTGCTTTGGTTGAGAACAGTTTCTGAAATAGCAATGTTGGCACTTTTAAGGCCCATTTTAGTCCCATTTGGATTCCATTTGGAATCTAAGGATTACATATTATTAGTCAATGGTGGGACTGAATAAAAGGGAGTGCTTTAGTGAGAGAGGCCACCGAATGGTGTAACTCTGCTTTTCATTGAAAAGATAGTTCTTTTTGATATGATTACACAGGTAGGCAGGAGAAGGAGGATTCTTATCTTATGCCTGAGAAATTGAAGGCTAGAAGTGCTTCAACATTCACCAAAATCACAGCAGTGGGAATGGCAGAGAAGAGACTCAATCTTGCAAATTCACACCATTTGCTAGCCCACAGTATAATATAATTTTTAAAAAATTCCTCTCTTTTTTGGCAGTAATGAAACGTTTAGGACTCTTCTTTTCTTTCTTTTTTTTTTAATAACGATTGCATTAAACATTTAAATTTTAGTTATTTTTTCCAGCTTGGAAAATATCCCTAACATAATATTTTCTCCATTTGTGCCATTTAAACACTAAGCCTGCAAGAAAATTAAGTTTTTGTTTCTTTGTTTCTTATTTTTAAGAAAGAACATTTCCATTAGCATTTCCATGCTTTTATGTCTTTAAAGTAAAATGCCAAACTTCTGAAAAGCTTTTTAAAGTTTAGCTTCTAAGTTAAATTTTTTAAAAGATACAGTTTATGGCAAGAAATATTTCTTAGTACTGAAAGAGAAGAAAATTTAATATTTTCCAATATGTTTTCATTTTTTTTCCCATACACTTATAAAAGTTCCCATTTCCTATAAGGGTTAGGCTTCTTGAACATAAGATAAGACAATGTTTTATTTAAAAAGAGTTGTTTGTAGATAACAAATTCATGAGAATTCAGAAAAAAATTAACTTTGACTGATAATCTACCAATAACAAAGTGATGTATTAAACTTAAAAAGATAACTTTGGTCATGCCTTTATTTGAGAAGGTAAGAAAAATATACTTGGTAATCTTCCCTATATTTTCTGGTTATTTTGAAATTAAAATATATCTGTTTAAGGGAGATAATTCCTGATGATCATATATATGAAAATTTTAATTTGTGGAGTCTTATTAAATAAATACATCATCACTAGTATTAAAGGATAGCTCAAAAAAGACTCTATTGACACAGAATTATAGGTGCCATCACATCTTATGACCACAACAACCACAACTCACGAACCTGAGATTTTTTTTTTTTAAGTTGGGGGGTTTTTAAGATAACATTTTACTGAAGTGAAATACATTGTTGGAGAAAAGAGCATTGAGGATTGATCTAATACCCCATTTTCAAAAAAAGAAGAAAGAAACAAAGAAAGAAAGTCTACCCTAAGTGTAAAAATACTGTGAGTATCTTGGTAATTCCAGGCATGATTACAGAAATTATACTTAAAAGTGCAGAGTTTGAGATGATATTGCAGAGAGGTATTGTTTCTGAAGAAAGAAGGCTAAAAAGAACATGTGCAGAGTAGTGAAGGGAGGAAAAGAAGAAGAAATTTAGAAATCAACAAGTCATAAGAGAACCAATAAGAATCAAATGACATATACTCTTCTCTCCATAACATCATCTAAAAAACTATTAACAAAATTTCACCTTGCTATTGATAGATGAAGATGCTTAAGGAATAAAATTGTATACAATGCCAAACTCTGCACTAAATGCATAGACTCGAAGCTATTATAAGATTATAAGAAGAGAGCAGCAAACCAATATCAAAATATTTAAAAAACAAACACCAAAAAGACACAGCCATGTAACAGAAGAAAATATATCACAACATTCCAAAATACATTAAATATCCTCAAACAAGTACTTAAGGATATGAGAAAAATGTGAATATATATATATATATATATATATATATATATATATATAGGCTAAAAGAAAGAGGAAGAAATGAAATAGAACTTAGTCAAGAAATGAAACAAAGGAGAAAATCGTGTCAAAATTCACAGTTTCAAGGAAGAAGAAATTGAAATAAAATTTAAATGAGAAGCACTACAGAAAGGAGAAAAATAACTGGGTGAATGCAAATGAGATGAAAAAAAAAGAAATAAAATGAAAAACAAAAAAATTAGCTGAAATAGAAGCCAGGCAAAGGAGATCTAATGAATGCATAATTGAAGTGCCCAAAGAAGGGCAGAAAAGCAAAGGGACCAAAAAATGATATTCAAAATTATAATGCAAGAAAAATTCCAAAAATGAAATATTTGAATCTATTGATTGAAAATATCCTGTAATATTTTGCCATTCATAAAATTGACCTATTTAACTTTAAAGATTAAAAAAAATCAGGGAAAGAAAGAAAGAAAGAAAGAGAGGAAGAAAGAAAGAACGAATGAATCAGGGATTCAAGACAAAATAGCCAAATAATTTATAAGTACAAGAGATTTGTACTGGCATCAGACTTTGTAAAAAACAATACATGGGAGATTTCCAGAGGATGATGGATTAAAAAGCACCAAGAATCTGTCTCCTCATCTGGACCAAAATTGAACAGGCAGAATCTATCTGATGTTAATGTTTTGGAACTCTGGAGACTACTAAGAGCTTACAACTTTCAGGTAAAAGACTTGGATAGTAAGTTGTGGTTCATTTTGGTCAATTTCAACTCTCAGCACGGCAGTGGCTGCTCATCTTCCACCCTCTCGCCCCGTGGCAGACAGTTGTGTATTGTTACTGAGGCAGCTTGCATACAGCCTGTGGGAGCCAGGGTGGGCAAATAGAATCCTATTCTTCATATAACAGGAATCTGTCCTCAAATCACTGATCATTGTTTTTAATCTCATAGATGTAGACAAAGAGGAACACAACCATGATTGTCAAATCCCACCCACCCCATTTTTGCAAGTCCTACCCTCTCTGGTTGAAATGATTTCCAGAAGATTTAAGTGTCTGGGACTCCTTTATTGCTCATGCAGAACAAGCACTTCTAATGGGGGGATTCATAGTTATAAATACTTACTCTTGTTTAAAAAAAAGAAATGTCTCATACCAGCAATGAAATTTTATAACTTAAGAAACTAGAAAAAGAAAAAGAATGAATGAAACCCAAAACTAGCAGAAAGAAGGAGATAATAAAGATTAGGGCAAAGATAAATAAAATAGAGAATAGAAAAACAATAGAGAAAAATCAATAAAACCAAAAGTCTACTCTTTGAAAAGATCAACAAAATAGACACCCCTTTAACTAGATTGACTAAGAAAAAAGAGGAGATGAAAATTATTAAAATCAGAACTGAAAATGGGGTTATTTCTATTCATTTTACAGAAATAAAAAGGAATAAGAAAGTACTACGAACAACTGTACACCAAAAAATTGGATAACCTAGATAAAATAGATAAATTACTAGAAAGGTAAAACATACCAAGGCTAAATTATGAAGAAATATAAAATCTGAATAGACCTATAACCAGCGAGGAGATAAAATCAGTAACCAAAAACCCTATGGCAAAGTAAAGCCCCAAACATGGCTTCACTGGCAAATTATACCAAACATTTAAAGAAGAATTAATGCCGATCTTTCTCGAACACTTCCAAAAAATAAATAATAAGGAAATACTTTCTAAATCATTCTTAGAGGCCAACTTGATTCTGATACCAAAAAAACCGAAGAGACTATAAGAAAAAAAAAAAAAAACTACACAGAAATATTCCTTATGACCATTGACAGAAAAGTCCTTAACAAGATATTAAAAAACTAAATTCAGGGCGCCTGGGTGGCTCAGTGGGTTAAAGCCTCCGCTTTCAGCTCAGGTCATGATCTCAGCGTCCTGGGATTGAGGCCCGCATCGGGCTCTCTGCTCAGCAGGGAGCCTGCTTCCTCCTCTCCCTGTCTCTCTGCCTGCCTCTCTGCCTACTTGTAATCTCTCTCTCTGTGTCAAATAAATAAATAAAATCTTAAAAAAAAAAAACAAAACTAAATTCAGCCGTGGATTAAGAGGTTCATGATGGTTCATGAAAACTGATCAAGGTAATACATCGTATTGACAGAATGAAGGAAATTAGGTACCTGGGCATCTCAATTGGTTAAGCATCCAACCCTTGATTTGGACTCAGGTTGTGATCTCAAGGCCATGGGATTGAGCCCCACATTGGGCTCCATGCTCAGCATGGAATCTACTTGCCCCTCTCCCTTCGCTCTTCCCCCTGCTCTCGCTCTGTCTCTCTCTCTCAAATACATACATACATACGTAAAATCTGTTTAAAAAAACGAATGAAGGAAAAACTCTACCTGATGATCTCAATTGCTGCAGAAAAAGCATTTGACAGAACTCAACAGCCTTTCTTGATTAAAAACAACAGCTCAGTAAAATAGGAGCAGAGGGAACTGTCTCCGCATAATAGAAGCCACATATGTAAAATCCACAGTAAACATAATACTCAATGGCAAAATACTGAAAGCTTTTCTTCTAAGGTCAGGAGTAAGGCAAGAATGTTCATTTTAGCCATTTCTATTCAATATATTACTGGAAATTCTAGACAGAGAAATTACACAAGAAAAAGAAATTAAATTCATGCAAAATGGAAAGAAAGAGATAAAATTATCTCTGTTTGCAGGTGATATGATCTCATATGTAGAAAACCATAAATATTCCACAAAAAATTGTTCAAACTAATAAATGAATTTAGTAAAGTAGCAAAATATAAAGTCAACACACAAAAAATCAATTGCATTTCTATTCACTAACAGTGAACAATCTGAAAAGGAAGTTAAAAAGACAATCCATTTATAATAACATCAAATATAATAAAATATTTAGAAATTAATTTAATGGCGGTGAAAGACTTGCACACTGAAAACTGTAAAACATTGCTCAAAAAATTAAAGAAGACATAAATAAATGGAAATATATCCCATGTTCATAGAATAGAAGACTTCTTATTGTTAAGATATCAATTATACTCAAAGCAATCTACAGATTCAGTACAATCCTCATCAAAATCCCAATGACATTATTTGCAGAAGTAGAAAAATCCATCTCAAATTTCATTTGGAATCTTAAGAAATTCCAAATAGTCAAAAACAATCTTGAAAACAATAAATCTGGAGGACACACACTTACTAATTTAAAAACATCTCACAAGGCTACAGCAATCAGGGGCACCTGGGTGGCTCAGTGGGTTAAAGCCTCTGCCTTCAGCTCAGGTCATGATCTCAGGGTCCTGGGATCGAGCCCCGCATCGGGCTCTCCGCTCGGCAGGGAGCCTGCTTCCCCCCTCTCTCTCTGCCTTCCTCTCTGCCTACTTGTGATCTCTCTCTCTGTCAAATAAATAAATAAAATCTTAAAAAAAAAAAAAAACAAGGCTACAGCAATCAGTATGGTACTGACATAAAGACAAACATAAAGACCATGGACTAGAATAGACCATGCAGAAACAAACCCTCACATGTATGTCACATAATACTTGACAAGTATGTTAAGACTTGTAGGGAAAGGACAGTCCTCCCAACAAATGGTGTTGGGAAAACTTCGTATCCACATACAACAGAATGAAGTTGTACCCTTATCAATACCGCATACAAAAATTAACACAAAATAGATTAAAGACCTACACATAAGAATTAAAACTATAAAACTCTTAGTAGAAAACAAAGGGTAAATTTCACAACATTGGATTTGATTTCCTAGATTCAGCCCCAAGGGCAGAGGGAACAAAAGAGAAAGAAAACAGAGAAAATCAACTTCATAAAAAATTGAAACTCATCTCAAAAGACATTATCACCAGAGTAAAAAGGCAACTCACAGAATGAGAGAAAATATTTGCAAACCAGGTATCATGTAAGGAATTAGCACCCAGAATACCTACAGAACTCTTAAAACTTGACCCCAAAAGAAAACGAACAACATGATTCAAAAATGGGTGAAGGACTTGAGCAGACACTTCTCCAAAGGCACACAAATAGCCAATAAGCACATGAAAAGATGCTCAACACTACTAACGATTAAGAAATGCATAAGAAAACTACAATGAGATTGCCACTTCATACTCTTGAGGGTGACTCCTATCAAAAACAAAACTCCAGAAGGCCAGAAAATAACATGTGTTGGTGAGGATGTGAGCAATTGGAACCCTTGTGCCTATGGGTGGAAATATAAAATGGTGCAGCCACTGTGCAAAACAGTTTGGATCTTCCTTAAAAAATAAAAATAGAATTACCCCATGATCCAGGAGTTCCACTTACTGTATGACTCGACTTACATGAGTACTTACAATGGTCAGAACCATAGAGGCAGAAAGAAGAACAGTGGCTGCCAGGGGCTGGAGATAAGAGGGAAATGAGAAATTATAGTTTAATAGGTATAGAATTTCAGTTTTATAATATAAAAGTAATTGTAGACATGGATGGTGGTGACAGTGCAATAATATGAATATATTCAATACTACTGAATTGTACACTCGAAAACTATTAAGATGGCAAATTTTATGTTATATGTATTACACCATAATGAAAAAAAATTGGAGAAAAAGTACATACAAAGCTAGGTAACAATGGAGAAGCATTTTCAAATAACTCAAAGTAAAAACTGTAAATTAAAGATTTTCCATGCAGGTACATCAAAGAATACCAAAAACAAACAAACAAGCAATCTAAAGAAACTAGTTTAAAAAATATAATAACTCATGGAAGACTCTACTCCAAAAAACTTCTATACCCCAAGATTCAGCCAACGAAGAGATGACTAGGAAATTTTGGCAAACCTAATTCTAGGAGTTTACCCTAAAGGTTCAGTCACGATGCTAAAAAAAAAAAAAATACATATGAACAAAGTTACTCATTGCAGCATTGCTAATAACCGTAACACACTGATGACCACGTAAATTTTCATAAGTTGAGTTTGGTTCGGTAAACTTTGGTAACACACAGAACGAATTGCTATGCTACTGTGAAAGAATGAGAGGTGGAAAGAGAGGAAGAGAATTTGATCTAAATGAACAAATAAATCGTTTCTCGCATTTATTATAAAGTAAAAATCAAAGTGCAAATGAGTTTATATATTTGCCTTTTGTGTAAGAAAGTCGGAAAAATAATCAAATTTGTTATCTCAAGAAGTGAGTGGGAATCAGATAAAAGCATTGAAGATTGGGAATAGATACCTCTGTAAGTATACTTTTTCTGTAGTTTTGACTTTTTTATATAATCATATCAACATGAATGGGAGGAAACCCTAGTGTGGGATATAAACATAAGCAAGTGAACACATTTTAAATGAGCACCATAATCACACTGAAGGGGAGGGATACAACTGATCTAATTAGTTTTTGAACACAGTATTTTGATCTTATATTCTAGATTGAAAGAATAATAAATACATTTTGAACTCTAGTTAGTAGATTGGTTCTTGTGCTGGTATAGATGAACAGTTATAAAAACCACTTTTAACGTATTCTGGGATTAAGCAAGTAAGTAAACATATTGAGGATACAGGAGTTATACAGTCGAAATGTAGAAGACCAGATGAGATTCTATGGTGATGGATTGGATGTAGAGATATAAGCATGAACTTGTGAGTTTCATCTCTAACTAGTAGATGGATATAGACAATAGATAGATGATAGATAGATAATGGAAGATAGATAGATAGATAGATAGATAGATAGATAGATAGATAGAAGAGAAAAAAGAGAAAAAGAAGAGGAAGGAAGGAAGGAAGGGAAAGGGAGAGAAAGGAAGAAAAAAATGAAAAGAAAAGAGAGGGCGCCTGGGTGGCTCAGTGGGTTAAGCCTCTGCCTTCAGCTCAGGTCATGATCTCAGGGTCCTGGGATCGAGGCCCACATCGGGCTCTCTGCTCAGTGGGGAGCCTGCTTCCTCCTCTCTGCCTGCCTCTCTGCCTACTTGTGATCTCTCTCTCTCTCTCTGTGAAATAAATAAATAAAATCTTAAAAAAAAGAGAGAGAGAAAAAAGAAAAGAAGGAAGGAGGGAGGGAAAGAGGGAGGAAAAAAGGGAGGGAGGGAGGAAGGAAAGAAGGGACGGAAGATGATAAATCTCTCTTGCTAAATAGACAGCAATATGAAAATGACAGAACTAATGAAATCCTCATTTTGGGTTGTTGCTTGTTTTTTACCTCCTTCCTTCTCAGCTTCTTCACCTTTTACTTGGCACGACTTAAAAATTCAGTAAATTCAGTTCTTCTAGCTCCATTTTTTCTCTCAGGGACTACAGCCCTTCATGTCTGGATCGATTGGTTGCCCCGACGGCTTATGTCTGCTCTTGAGAGTCCCCAAAGCCATCTTCTTTACAGCCACCCTCTGACAGGGCTTCTCAGGCTATCCTGTTCCTAGATTCTAGGTCAACAACTGGGAAATATTCTGAAGGGATAAGAGTCATTCAGAATATTGGTCTACCTAGGGGTGCCTGAGTGGTGCTGTCAGTTAAGCCCTGACTCTTGGTTTGGGTTCAGGTAGCAATCTAGGATCATGAGATCCAACCCCGGGTGGGGCTCCGTCCTCAGCATGGAGTCTGCTAAAATTTCTCTCTCCTTCTCCCTCTGCCCTTCCCCCCCTTTCTCAAATAAATCCTTTAAAAAGAAAGAGAGTAAATATTGGTCTACTTAAATGAACTTCCTTTTTCTCTGGGATCTTTTCCCTAAAACCCTAACTGCTTTGGCAGCTGCTCAATGCCTTCAATGAGATGATTTTAGTATATCATCTAGGTTCTAGAATTTTTCTTGAGGAGAACATTGGTCTGATGCAAACTTTTCCACAACGTCTTGAAACAGAATCTAGAAAACAAAACATTTCACCATTGATTTTGATATTACATTACCAGTATATGATAGTGTTGAAGAGTACATGCCCTGAGCTAGATATATCTGTGTCCAAATCCCAGGTCCATTGCTTACTATGTAATGTGGGCAAATGTTTTAAATCTTTCTAAGTTTATTTATATTTGGGGTGCCTGGGTAGCTCTGCCTTCAGCTCAGGTCATGATCTCAGCGTCCTGGGATGGAGCCCCGCATAGAGCGCTCTGCTCAGCAGGGAGCCTGGTTCCTCCTCTCTCTGCCTGCCTCTCTTCCTACTTGCGATCTCTCTCTCTGTGCCAAATAAATAAATAAATTATTTTAAAAAGATTATTTAAATTATAATATTATTTATATTACATTTATATTATATAATAATATTAATTATATTATATTATTTATATTATATTTATACTATGTAATGTGGGCAAATGTTTTAAATCTTTCTAAGAATTGAGGATATAATAGTGACTATCTCAGGAGCATTATGATGCAAAACTGTAATAACATACATAATAAAATAAAAAATACTTTGGTAGTTCTTATAGTATAAATACTAAAATTTACTTCAGATTAGTGTAGATGTCATTGTTCTGTGTTTGCCATGCATGGACTTCATATTGATAGTCAAAAAAAGAGCTAACTTGTGCCTCTAGGACCTTGAAATAGAGGGATCAAAAGCGTGCAAAAGAGATACGTATTTTTAAGTACCCATTCATGAAAAAATATGTTTTTTATTTATGCATGAGCAAATTTTCGACTCCACTTTTGAAACTACACATTGAGTAATCAAATTTAAAAATCATGTCCTCCATAGCACATACTTCAAGAATTATAGAACTATAGATATTTTATATTATTTTATCATCAACTATCAGCTTTTTAAAAGGTCGTTCATAAACTATACTTAGGGAAGAACTTCGGAAAAAGGAACATTGACAAATGTGCTCAGGAGGAGTCTGTCCCAAACTTAGTATTATTTCATAATATTATTTGACTAGGATAGAAAGAAAATATGGAACAAAATACATTCAAAATGGCCTTGACAAGGTAAAGTTGATGTAGAGGAATGCAGCATTTTTTTTCTTAGAAGATTTCTTGTGCAGTAGAATTTCCAGACAATTGGAAGAGGGAGTAAAAAATGTCCAAAGAGTTTTCAAAAGAACACAACTTTCTAATGTGGCACATAAAATAGCCTTTAATGAAAACAAGTTAATATGTGAAATAGGGAGTCTTCTTGGCATACCCAGGAAAGGAAGAAGATACTTCTAAACACATTGCAGTTTTTTACCTGAAAATTTTCTAGGCAAATAAGTCTTTGGAAAGAAAATGTTATTTTTACAAGACATTTGCCAGATAATTATTAGGATATTAGAACAGCAAATCAGAAATAACCTGAATTTGTAACCACAGAACAGACACTGGGCCCATAGTAACATGTCTGTATTAGAATATTAGATAAAACTTAGAGTATTAATTAGAAGTCTGTGTCACTAAATGGAAAATGCTTACTTTTGCAAACAGAAAATGAATACAATATTGTATCTATTCCATAATCAAAATACATAGAACTTTGTATTTAATTTGACATGGACGGGTGAAAGCTTAAAATAAAGGTATAAATATAATTGTTAGTATATAATCTAGGTATTTTTAACTTTCTTCTGATTTCTGTTATTATTATGCTATTATTATGGATTAATAGCTTGAAATATGATAATCTTAGGGATAAATAATGATAATGAGAAAGTATAGAATAAAAGCTAACTGTAGTAAAAATGTCCTCTCATTATAGCTCATTATATTCTATTACCAGTAAGTTGGCCAGTACCAAGGACTTTCAGAGAAAAGAAATATTAAATACTTTTAATTTTATATTTAAACTTTTCATATCTTAATTTTAATATTAAAATGTCATCAAGAAAACAAGCCTAGGATTTAAGTTACCTTAAATTAAATTATTCATGAAGAATCACCTGTTAAGCCAGTAGAACAAGGTGTAGATCTTTATAATTCTCTCTTCAATTTCCTTACTGTCCTGCCTAAAAATTTTACCTATCACAAAATTGGAAAATATCTTCTGAATTTTAATACCACTAGCAGGTAAGGAATTATTATAAGCACCTTATTTTATTAGGAATTTTGTTGCTGTAAATTTCAAACCAGGTTCCAGTATAGTGTTTGTGTTTCACAACGATGTAGAAGGCTAATGGAATACCATTATCCTCATCCTCAGAAACCAAGGTTCAAATAGGATTCTTCTGCATTAACCATTTGTACAGAGGACTACATACAAAGCACAATATTTTCATGCTCTCTCACGCCAGAGAAAACCCAGTTCGTCAATCTGCGTAGAATAGTCTTGCAGAGTTGAGATGAAATAATCCAAAAAACTAAAATTGTTATGCTTAACTTCAGGTCTTTAATATAATTTACTTAATGAAATTTTGTTTGCTGTTGTTTACTAGGAAGAAATTAAGGTAATTTAAATGCAGAATTCTTTACCTGATAAATGACTTGAATCCTAGCTATAAATAAATAAAACAAGTGTTCAGAATCTTAGAGAATGAAAGGTTCCATAAGGACTGACAAATGTTTTAATAACACATGAATTTTTATGCCATTGGTGATATAACTGGAAATCAAAAAGTATATTAAATATGAACAACATATAGAAATATCATAGTTTATCATTTCCAATTTTTTTATTTCTGCATATCCAAACGAACATATGAAATTTGAGATTGAAAACATCTCATTCATTATTCAAACCTTATTTAAAACAACTCTGCACGCACCAAGAAAGAGGAATTCTCACCTCTTTCTCATATAGTGATAGAGAAATTATGACTGGAATCATTTATCATTTAGATTGTTTTCCAGGAACAATGAGACTCAAAGGCAAGAGCCGAAGTAACAAGTATCTCAAATTTTAAGAAACCCCCCTGACAACAAACAGCCATTTGATATTCTACTTTTCCCTCTTATTCTGAAATAGTATTCCTTTTCTGGATACCTATATTCCAGAATTCCTCAATTTCAAGTGATTTTCAAGCCAGAATTAACAGAAGAAACAAAGGCCATTGGGTAGCGTCAGATGTTGGAAAAATGGGCAATAATC
This sequence comes from Ailurus styani, assembly GCA_002007465.1. Classification (NCBI taxonomy): domain Eukaryota; kingdom Metazoa; phylum Chordata; class Mammalia; order Carnivora; family Ailuridae; genus Ailurus; species Ailurus styani. Next base: position 474,856 of record LNAC01000651.1, on the reverse strand, counting down.
ATAAAAACACTAAGGTCAGAGTTGGGACTAGTTAGTACACTAACTAGCCGAAAAAGAAGTTAAGAGATCATTAGTAAAATAACCCTCAACACAAAACATTTTTACAGATTAGACTGAAATTAGACCAAAAGAAAACAAGAGAAATGAGAGAAAAAAATATATAGGGGGAAATGGTGGCAAAAAGAGTTCTGCAGTGAGTATTTCAGAAGGAAAGAGATAACTCTTTAGAGGTAATGACTACAATAATTGCCAGCTCAGACTTCTGCTTCCAAGGAAACCACTGTGTTAATGTTAAAGGGATGCTCACCAGTATGGCTAGGGAATCTGAGTAAGTTGGTGGGGAGGAAGGGAAACCAAAATCTTTCAGGTCTAGGACCATACCACGTATCATAAGGACGCACTGCTCTGTTCCCCCAAAACTATAGTGGTTGACATTCAGAATGCTTTTGAGCAAAAATCAATTTAAATTGTTTTGTTTTATTTCAACAAGAGAAAACAAATAGATGTTTACTAATGTTTCTATCAAAAGTAGTTAAGTAACACAAAAAAGTTAAATACTAAATAATCCAGGAAAATCTCTTACCTAATGTTTATCTAAAGTGGTTTCTCTCTTTACTGACCCCTCTGAGCTACAAATTGGAGTGTGTACTTTTTGAATTTCTGAGATCTGCTCCCCTAGCATCGTGCTCCTTGCACATAAGAAATGCTGGAAGATGGGGTGTCTGAGTGGCTCAGTCGGTTAAGACTCTGACTCTTGGTTTTGACTCAGGTAATGAGTTCATGAGTCATGAGCTGGAGCCCTGTGTTGGGCTACACACTCAGCGGTGAGTCTGCCTGAAGATTTGCTCCATCTACCCCTCCCCGCCATGGTCTCTCTCTCACTCTCTCTCAAATAAACAAATAAATTAAAAAAGAAAGAAAGAAAGAAAGAAAGAAATGCTGGAGTAGACAGAACAAATAAACTTAAATTTCTTTAATCAATGAATTATTCAATTAATAATAGAAGCTCTATTACTATTTGTTACATTTATTTCATATCTTATTTATTTGGCATTTGCTTGAATAGTTAAAATATAAATTATTTCTCAAGGTGGAATTTTGCTATCATCATTTGGGACAACTTCCCCTCTATCTCATAATTTTATGATTAAGGAAAAAGGCATGATAGAAAATAAGAGTGATTGGGCATCTGGGTGGCTCCACTGGTTAAGCAATTGCCTTTGGCTCAGGTCAGGATCCCAGGGTCCTGGGATCAAGCCCCACATCGGGCTCCCTGCTTACCGGGGAGCCTGCTTCTCCCTCTCCCACTACCCTTGTTTGTGCTCTTTCTCTGGCAAATAAAAAAATAAATAAAATCTTTTAAAAAAAGAAGAAGAAAATAGATTTAAAGAAAAAAAGAAGTGATTATATCTTACACCTGAGATCGATATAGATAAGGTTCAGTACATATACATATATTTAAAAAATTAAAAAGTCTCCAAATTATTAGTGTATTTTATATTACTTCCAAAGCAAGTTTGGAAACCACTGGAGGGCGTGGGGTGGAGTGGTTATGTCATAGCGATTCACATTTCGCATAGTTGTTATAAACTTTTTAGAGAAAGTTGTTATAAACTTTTTGCATAGTTGTTTACAAACATAAACAAATTTGACAAATATTACTATTTTCATATCTTCAATGATAAAGTAACTCTGAGGCAAACAAAAATTATATAAAAATGAAATTAATGTTTACTTTTCACAATACTATGTTTAAATGGCTTTGACAATAAATTTATGCTTTTTGGGTGTATTTTACCTATCCTCATTTAAAATGTGTTTTAATTTAAAATTTATAAGTTTTGCCAAAATAAATTGTCATTTTTTATTAACTTTTACTTAAATTTATCAATGTACTCCATTTTGTAGTTTTCTGTCTATGGGGCTTTTTTAAAGACACTGACTTTTTTTTTCCTAACAGAAAAAAGATTGGCTTTTTTGTTCTAACAGAAATCCAGACTTTTCTTTGTCTTTAAACAATAACGAATCCCTAGAAATATTTTTCAGTTCAAGTGTGACTCAGCAAAAGTCTTTCACTTTTATTTTATATTAATATATAAAATATACTATATTAAATATAAAATATATTTATTAATTTATTTATATTAAAGTATAAATGTAAAAGATATAAAATATACTATATACTATAAATATAAATATACTACAAAAATATTCCACAAGACATTTTACACAACAGATTTGTGAATTTTCAGGTCTGAACTCAGATCATACAACTTTTCTCATTGGTGCCATTCGGCGTCATGCATTTCCTTGTGTTTTCTCAAAGCTCAAGCTGCTATGAGAATTGTAACTTTGGTGCAATTTCCATAAACCAATTAACTATGGGTGTTTATCTATTCCAAGAATGAGCAGGGGGTTCAGACGGAAGTGAGGGTAAGAGAGACCCGTACATGGAGGAAGATGAAGGCTGGGGTAACAGGCTCGCAGATTTGTAGGCACAGAATTATCGGGTCTCACCCCCAATGAGCAAAATCAGACAGCTTTAATGTGTGTGTGTGTGTGTGTGTGTGTGTGTGTGTGTTGTTGTTGTTTGTTGTTGTTGTTGTTTTGCTTTTTTTCTTTTTTGGCTCCCTGACCACAAAAGGGAATAGAGGACCCTGTTCAGGAGAGGGTGAGATGAGTCCTATGTGGTCAAAGGGAACAATACTGACATGTTAGTTGATCAGAAAGATGTTTTCACACTGTTTCTCATAGAGGGTCCCTGGAGACAACTTTCTTTCTCTCTCTCTGTCTCTCTCTCTTTTTTTTAATTACCAAGCATGACATTCATGGTTATTTCTTCTTTCCACCCAGTTGACTACAAAGGGTCCAGCTCTTCAGCCCCTTGTTGGTCAGGCCTGGGGGAGGAAGTGACAGAAGGCTCTCCTTATTTACCTTAGCGGCTTCCCGGTGTAATCTGGTTAATCATGTGGCTAATGGGAGGACACCACGGGTCCCCACACACTGTGCTCCACAATGAGGACTCATTCATATTTAATACAATAGAGTGTTTAAGTCATTCCACGCTTTGTGGAGAAGATTGGCTTTCTTTGTGTGGCGGCTCCTGCGAGGCCTGTGTCCCCCCACCTCTTCTGTCAGACAGGCATATGTTCCAGCTCCTGCCTGCTGCAGCTGGACAAGGAAAGAGCAGGCTTCTTTCTTTTTCTTTTCTTTCTTTTTTTTTTTAAACCAATGAATTGATTACTGCGGTGTGAAATGTGGGCTGAAATGGTCCCCTCTGCCCCGTGGATGCATATATTAGCCTTTTGCTATTCTAATATTTCACAGCAAGACATCTTAAGAGGAAGCAGGGCTCATGTTTCTCAAGTTTGCCATTGTGCAGACAACAATCTGTTGAGCACAAAAGAAAAATAAATAAATAAAAGCTGGTGAGATGTTGACCTTGTTCTTTGACTATTACACATGGCTGGCACTGCGGACGCCGGGCTCTGGGGTGCAGAATAGAGGCGGGGCGCTTGGGTAGTGGGACATATTCTCGTTCCGCCTGGAACTTTACAACAACCAAGTGGAAATGAGGATCTCATCAAAACACTACCACTTGGCCCGTGGATTTGATTTTACAGAAGAAAAACACGAGGTCTTCCTCCTAATGGGATAGATAATGGATACACCCCACTGGAGAAACCGACATTTGGGGGGCATAATGGAAATTAATGACTTTCGATCTCTGAAACACAGATTTTAAGGTTTTTAATGCTTTAATTTTTTTCATATTTGACTCAAATAATAAAGCAATTGAGTTACTACAGCTTTCCTCCTCTGTCTTCAATTTATTTCAAACGGACCACTTTCATCCAGCCACTTTAGTGACAAGCTGAGTCCAAAAATGTAAGGCATCCTTCCCATTTACATAGTATGCTACAGTTTAATCTCTATTTGGATAGTAAGAAAGGACTTTCAAAAGAAAAACATAAATTTTAACGTCTTTACTCCCAAATGTTATGAGATTACTAAAGTCATAGAGTTCTAAAATCTTTCATAAGCTGCTATGTATCTTAAGTCCTCTGGTGACAAGATCTGGAATAAGAAGGGTCATGAGGAAGAGCATTTCTGTTTAGAGCAGCAAATAAACAAAAAAATCCTGAGTCGATCCTTTGAAACTATGGTGGTTCTGATTCAACCCGATGAAAAAATACTTGTTAAAATGACCGTATGTAAAGTGATAATGGTAACTGTGTACATGTAAATGAGCCCCACTCACAGATTCATGAAAAATGGAGAATTATTGGCCAGCAGAATAAATAACCAAAAGAGATGATCACATTTATTTTTGAAACTATATAGAGTTGCCCTGGTCTGGGATCATTCTGATGTGATATGTGATAGAGCCCAAAGCAAAGGGTTAGATCAGCTGATTGATCCCATACCTGGTAGCCCCAGAGAACACACCCTGCCATATTAGCAAGGGAAGATGGTTGAAGCCATCCACATAACTTTATGTGGACCTGGGCTATGGACACTTAGCTCCCTTTACAAACTTTATTTTTCACTCACCAGTGTTGAGAAACAAATTGCTTAAAACATTAAAGAGCTCACTTGTTTCTAATAGTCATAAAGGGTAACTTCATAAACTAGCCAAGACTGCAAAAGTAATTTAATAGTTGCTTTGGCTGATTCTATAAACCACATGTGAAATTGCTTGATTTGCTTCTATTTATGTAAGTCCCTCTTGCTTTTTATAGTCAGCAAACAATGGGACATAGGTTAGATATAATACAGAACTATTTTATTATTGTTGAATGTTCCTACATAAAACTATTCTACATGGCAAAAAAAAAGCATTGCCTCTACTTCTCTATAATTTTTATGTAATTCATTGGAGAAAGCAAATTATTTAAAAAGGAAGTGAAAGAAGTTGAAACGAAAGTCTCTTCTAAGTGTAATTTATTAAAAAGGAAAAAAAAGTGCTCAAGGTAAAGATTAACCCAAAGATTTTTCTGTGAATATGGGAAAAGGAAAAAAAAGAGAAAGGGAGTCAACTTTGTAGAAAGAGAAGTCTTAAATGTCTTAGCTTAACTTTGTTTATTCAAATATAGGAAACCAAAGTGAACCAAAACCTTAATTAAAGTTTACTCTTGCGAGCTTCTATCCATCCCGGACTCACCCGCCCACCTCCCCAGCTGAGAGGTTTCATCTCCTTACCCTCCACTTCATTAGAGCTTTAACAACCCATTATCCCTTCCCTAATCCTCCACTGTGCCAAGGAGTGGGGTTATTAGAGTACTTGAAGGGTTGCTGTCATTGTGATAGAGGTGTGAATTGATCACTAAGATGACAACTGGTGACAAGTGTGGTTTATTAGACTGCTACTTTGCCTCTTAATTACAACTGATTAGCCTGCCTGGGAGAGGTGGAAAACAGAAGAATTAACTGCTTTTGTTCTTGTCACCTACTACATTTACCTTATTGTTTTGATTTCCTTTTCAAGGTGACTTTTTTTTTTTACTTCACTAGGGGATCTAGACATTCCCTAAAGACTCCTTATGTGCCTTATAATAAGAATCCTTATTTTCTAAACTGAAATTTTTTTACTGAAATGTATTGCAAGAAAATCTCCTTTTAGATTCTCCAGTATGATTTTTTTCATTGAAACTTATTTCAAGGAAACCGAATTTTAACTGTGAAATTATTTCATGTGCCCCCAGTTGAGGTATTAATTTGAATTCACTTGCATATTCGTTTTTCTCCATCTTAGTTCAAAGGAGACAAGTAAAGTTTTGGGAAGAGCAATCATATTTTCTGTACTTTCGTTGTTTTCTGTTAAAGGAGAGAGCAAATTGTAGCCTCCATATTCCTTCATTTGCTTAGAAATATTTTAATCACTACTAGCTTATTATGAAATAATTGTAAGTTATTCTTTTACTTATACCTAAGGTTAGCCTGGGATACACGTCACTTAAGGTAATTGCTGAATCTACAATTGGAACCATGAGGATTTTAAAATACTGAATGTTTTTGTTTCCAAAACGTATTTATCTTTTTTGGTTGCCTCTTTTTTCTTTATTTCATAGTGACCTGACTGATTTTTAAAGTTTTCCTTGAAATATAGTTTTGTCCAACCTTATATTGATCAGATCCTAAACAAACCCACATATTCAGCATTCGACATAGTGAAACGAGAGATCATGATGGCCAATTGTAACAGTTAAAGTGAACCATTCCTAAACCCTGATTTAGTAGTTAAAAATTGCTTTTTCACTGATAACTCAAAGTCTTGATTTTCACTTACAGTGAATACTAAAGACTTTAACGTAAAAAATTTATGTATTTTTAAAATATAAAGTACAGTAATCAAATCAATAGGAACTAAATACTGCAGATGATTGCTTTTCTTTAGAATCTAGTCATAGCAGGTAAGAAATGTGTACATGTCCCTTCTCTTTGCATTCACTTATACCTGTTTTGAACTCAAGTCAAAGAAATAAAAAAGAAGGATCATGGCCTCATGGCCAGCATCAAGGGGGAAAATTGGCCTTATTATCCTCAGCAGTGGACCCAATGGACCCCTGAAATAGCAACATCTCTTTTGATTATATAATATTCTGCACAGACAAAAATGGGCAGTGAGAGCTAACATATTCCAAGAACTGAAGCTTTCAAAGTCACGACTTTTTTTTAACTGTAATTATTTTTCACAACAAATTGTATGAAATCATAAGGTGTCAAAGATCAACGATGCTTTAGAAATCAAACCAATCCCTCAGAAGTATAGAAGCCTTAAAATATTAATCATATATATGTATATAAATATATTTTATATAATGTATAATATACAGAGAACCAGTATTAGGCTCATGTAAGTGATTTTGATCTTTGGACAATATTATCATTATTTTATTCATTATCTTAACACCTAAAAATTTTTGAAACAGGAAAATCAGTCAGCAGCTTACAGTTTACAATCAATAAATCATTAAATTATAAAACTCATGCACAATTCAGTAGGCTCTATAAATTAGGTTTTTTTAAAATGTTAGATTTAGTTAATAATTATTGAGACAATATAGAAGTACAGTTAAAGTGGATTCTGGTATCAGATTGTTTTATTCAAATTCTGACTCAACCACTTACTAACTTATGTGGTAGTTTTCTGACCTATAAAATAGAAACACTAGTAGAAATGTACTCATATTGTTGGTGTAAAGGTTAAAAGAAATAATATGTGGAAGGCATTTAGACAAGTGCTTAAAAAATCTTCAGCTAATATCATACTTGATGATGAAAAAATGAAGGCTTTCTTTCTAAGAATAGGATCAGGACAGGGATGTTCTCTCTCACCACTTCTTTTCAACATAGTACTGGAAGTTTTAATCTGGGATATTAGTGAAAAGAAAGAAATAAAAGGCATTTCTATTGGAAATTTTATTTACACGTGACTTCCTACATAAAAAATCCTAAGGAATTATTTAAAAAATGCTAGAACTAAGAAATGATTACATCAAGGCTGTAGGAAACAAGTTCCATATCTAAATTTCAAATTCATTTTTATATTCTAGCAGTAGATAATCCAAAAATAAAACTGAAAAACAATTCCCTTCATAATTAAATTAAAAAAAAAAACCTCAAATCCTCAGAATTCAACTTAACAGAAGAAGTTATAAGTCTTGTGGCTTAAAAACCACAAAACATTGTTGAGAGAAATTAAAGAAAAACCTAAATAAATATGGAGAGACATCCTGTTTTCATGGCTTGGAAGTCATAATATTGTTAATATGGCAATAGCCTCAAAATTGCTCTGTAGCTACAATGCAATCCCTGTCACCCAATAGCCGACTCTTTTGCACAATTTGAAATGTTCTTTTTGAAATTCATGTAGAAATGTAAAGGACCCAGAGTAGCCAAAACAATTTTGGAAAAGAATAGCAGTGTGGGAAAACAACACTTTAAAATTTCAAAACTCACTTCAATGCTACAGTAATATGTGGTATTGGTAAAAGGATAGAAATCTATATTCATAGAATAGAATTCAGAATCCAGAAATAAACTCTTACATTTATGGTCAATTAATTTCAACAAGGTGCCAAGACCATTCAATGGGAGGATTGTGTTTTCAACAAATAGTGTTGGGACAACTATATATTTATTTAAATCAATAAATTTTAATCCTTACCTCACACCATATAAAAAGTTAAGTCAAAATGCATCATAGATCAAAGCTAAAGCCACAAAACTTCTAAAAAGAAAACAGAAAATTTTCATCGTCTTGTGTTAGGCAAAATGTTATTAGATATCACACCAAAACACATAAAAAATTGATTAATTGAACTTTTTTAAAATTCAAATTATTTGTGCAACAAAGGTTACCATTTAAAAAATAAATAAGACACAGGTTACAGATTGGGAGAAAATATTTGTAAAACATTGATATTTTAAAGGGCCTGTATCCAGAATATGCAAAGAACTCATACAACTAACAAGAAGACAAAAAAATCCAATTTTAAAAATGGAAAAATTATTTGAATAGACATATTTAAAGAAGATATGGAAATGGCCAATATGCATATGGAAATAGCCAAGAAGCATGCACAAATGCTAACTATCATTAGCCACTGGGCAAATGCATATCAAAACCACAATGAGATACCACTTCACACTTACTTAGGGGGTTGGGCAGGGCACAAAGATAGACAGTAACAAGTAGCTAGTGGGAATGTAAGAAGGTGAAGCCACTTTACAAAACAGTCCCACAGTTTCTCTTTTTTTTTCTTTTTTAAGATTTTATTTATTTATTTGACAGAAAAACACAGTGAGAGCAAATACACAAGCAGGGGGAGTGGGAGAAGGAGAAGCAGGCTCCCTGCCAAGCAAGGAACCCAATGTGGGGCTCGATCCCAGAACCCTGGGATCATGACCTGAGCCAAAGGCAGACGCTTAACAACTGAGCCACCCAGGTGCCCCAGTTCCACAGTTTCTCAAAATGTTAAATACTGAGTTAACATATGATGGTGCAATTCTACAGAGTTATTTATTTAAGAGGGATTAAAAATATATCCATACATCAATGCATATTTGTATATCAATGTTTTTGATATACAAAAGACCTATATATCAATGTTTTTGGCAACATTATTTATAATATCTAAAAAATGGAAGCATTTCAATATCCATCAGCTACTGAGTGAATAAACAAATGGGTTGTATCCAAACAACAGAATACTATCTGAAAGAAAGAAGAACTAAGACATGTTACAACATTGGATTAGCCTTGAAAACATTATGTTAAGTAAAAGGAGCTAAAATTTAAAATTTAAAAGGGAAGAAACTAAGAGCGAACTTACTTTTTTTTTTATTCCTCACTATTCCTGTCCAGAACTATCCTGCAAACCTCAGAAACTGTCCGTCCACTTAGAAACACAAGGTCAAGATGAAGGACGTTACTAACAACCATAGCCAGGTGATACTTTGATAGGGTTATGTAATTTTCTCTTATTTTATACCCACCACGTAGCTTATTACTTATCACAACCCAGTTTGATTACAACAGAGACTGCACTTTTTAAGGAAACATTATCTACTAGTCTGTTACTCTGATCTCTTTCTCAGTTTAAACTAATAAATTGGGATCCTAGGTTACATTTATGTCTTTTATGACTTCAAATTATTATAAATCTGGTCACCTGTGCTTGAGATGTTTAAATAAAAACAAAACAAACAGACAAAATAACACTTTATCGCTGGTTCTTTAAAGCTGATATTTAGCTTCTGGACTGGGATGAATTCAAAAAAGTACTTGCCATTTTGTGGTGTCTGAGTAAAAGTCAGCCTTCCCCTCCTGCTAATCCTCTGCTTCCTGTGCACTGGATGTCTTTGGAGTGAAAACATTTTTAAAAGGTCATCTTCATATAATTGCATATAATTTTCAGAAAACCTGACTTTTTGATTTTTTCTGTTTTCCAAATTCCCATTTCATTCCATTTTGTTGACTATCATCTTCCTTTTTCCTTTGCATCTTTTTCTCTTTGTGATTTATTGAATAGGAAGAGGGAAGCTGAACAGAGAATCAAGAGACTTGGGTCTCTTTGTCACAGCTCTGAAAGTAACTTGACTGTAGCACAGTCTTTGTGGATCTTAATTATTTTATTATTAAAAAGAAAAATCAGATTAATCAGTGATTCCCAAAATTGGCAGGACATCAGATTTTCCATGAGAGCTTTAAGAACACAGGTAGATCGACAGACGACAGATAGATAAATAGATGATAAATGATAGATCGATAGATGATAGATGATGGATGATACAGGATGGATGATAAATAATCGATATACATAAGTAGATGATTGATGATTTATCTTTATTTATATTTATTTATCTATCTATCCCTCTTTCTAGGTACAGATAATATGCAGATGATAAATATAGATGCACAGACACAGACATTAGACATAATAGATATCTTTTACCTTTACCGAGGCACACTAAATAGAAATTCTGGAAATTGGGCCCAGGGATCTGTATTTAAAAGAGCATCCCAGTTGCATTTTATGCTTAGCAATGTCTGAGAAGGTCGACTTGGTGATTTCTTAGATCCCTTCAGTTCTTATATTTTTTTCTTTTTGCTTTACTGGTTTTATCTAACCCTGTTTTTAGACTGGACTTGTAAAGGACTTGGCCTTTCATTGACTTCTTTTCCTTTTATTAACCTGTTCCCTCTTGAGTCCTAGCATCGGTATGGGATATAAATCAAATCACTAGGTGAGTGTCACATTCCAAATTCTAATCTTTTCTCTTTTGCTGATGTTAGGGGTCCTTACCTAAGCTTTTCTCCCCATTCGAATTACCGTAATGACCCTTCAGATGTCCTCCTGTTTGCACAATTAGCAGACTGCAGCTGTACGAAATGCTGACATGGGGATTCTACTGTAGTATCATATGGAAGACACACATAACTCCACTTCTGCTTTATTAAACTGCTTGCCAATCAGATTACAAGTTTTGCTGCAAGGCCTTTCCGTGTGCCAAGCTCTTTTGAATCTATTTTCTCTGATGTGTCGGCACCTATCACAACTCAGGTGGCTGGACAGCCAGTGGATGCTGATTTTTATGCCAAAGACCTATAGACCAAGTCTATCCTCTGGATTGTATATGTTCACCAACAGGGGGACACATAACAGCAAAAATTCAAAGGTAATCCCAAAGCCACCTATTAATCAAGAATTGCAAAATACCTGCCTACCAAACCAGCCTGGCTCATTTACATATTATCCCTTATAATCACTTTATTAACTCCTGTCTACTCTCTGGTGTGGTGGAGGTACTAATGAGCAGTGAAATGAGTTGGGCATAGGAAGTACAAGGCATCGAGAAACATGATAATTAGTCCCTAAATAATGGAAATTGGGAAGGGGTTACATTGCCATACTCTTTTCTTATTGCCCCTGCTTTACTTCTAATTGAAGATAGTCAAGATCCTCAGTTGCATTCGACAAACATTCATTTAACACCTACTGTTGGCCAGAACTGGGCTCAGTGCTGACCAGTTACATAGGGAAGTAAAATATATTGTGCATTCTGTACCCTAAGGGGCCAGTCAATGCAGTAAAGAGAGTAAGACCCATAAACTAATGATTATAATCTAAGATATAATAGAGGCATTTCTCAGTTCCACTGCCTCTTTTTTTTTAGGGAGGGGGAGGAGTAGCTAGGATTTTACAAGGCAAGTTATATAAGCACATCTCCCTACAAGTGTTTGAAATCTAAGAATGTCAATACACTCTGAGTGGCATCGCCAAAATAGAATGGTTTCATTGGCACCTTTTCTTTCACAGTACTGTCTTATCAGCTGTATTAATAGATAGATAGACAGGTGGATAGATACTAGATGATAGATAGATAATACATAGGTAGATACATAGATGATAGATGGATGATAGACACATATAGATGATTGATAGATGGATAAATTATAATAGATTCCACTATATACTGATAATAGATATAGACACATAGATATACCATTGACATACAGATAGATACCTTTTACCATTATCATAAAACAGGCACCTGTTTTAAAAGAGCTTTGCAGTTACTTTTTATGCTTTACCAAGTCTGAGAAGTTCTGGACTTGATGATGTCTTAGATTCCTTCAGTTCTTAAATTTTGTTGAACATCCGGCATAATAATTATACATTCAGAAACTCAGAGAGATTTCCATGCCTAAAAATGATGATCAGTAGTTTTCCTTTGGGTTTGTTGACATCTGTAGGACCAGAATCGCCAAACCCAGATGAATGCCTCTAAGTTTTGAGAAAATTGTAATGTGTTTCTACTGCAATGAATGTGCATTCTGTTATCACTGTGAACATGATAGATTCAGCAGAAACAAAATGTGAAGGTGATAGCTCAATATCAAATGTAATAATAGAAAACAAAAGAGATTATGAGTTTCCATGCAGAAAGTTTACCACTTGAATATATTAAAAAGTTAAAAAGTGAAGAGAGCCCAGCCAGTGGTCCTACTGAAAGAGTAAACAAGTAAGGTTTTTTTAAAACATGGATGCTTTTTGGACACCCGGGTGGCTCAGTCAGTTAAGCAGCTGCCTTCAGCTCAGGTCATGATCCCATGGTCCTGGGATTGAGTCCCACAGCGGGTTCCCAGCTCAGCAGGGAGCCTGCTTCTCCCTCTGCCTGCTACTCTCCCTGCTTGCGCTCACTCGCTCTTTCTCTCTGACAAATAAATACATAAAATCTTTAATAAATAAATAAGTAAATAAATAAATAAATAAATAAATAAAACATGGATGCTTTTAAAGCTACTGTGAGACATTTGTATAAGACAGTAGTGATTGACTTTATTATTAACTCACATAAAGATGTTTTAAATTAATTACCTCAAATGTATCACCAAAAGTCCTAATATTCAAAAGTGTTTCACAACACTAAGAAACAAAACAGAAAAGAGAATTCCTGGTAGAAGACACATATGGAAGACATACACATGAACAACTATGTTAAGCAATTTTTAAAATAAAATAAATATAATAATAAATGTTCCCATCCTAAAACCGGCCTATGAGGATGCTTGGTTGAGCTAGGTCTTGACTCAAAAAACCAAACCAAAACAAAACAAAAACACATCAATTATTATGCATGTGTTTCTTGGGGCCCTGGATTTACAAGGGTGTCTTTCCACTGGTAATGTGCTTGTACTATTCACAGCACTGGAAAATCAGAACTTTACCCACACCAGGAGTCTTGATACAGCTTCAGAAAATCTTGTGGCATCCATTACCAAGTTTTTGTAAATATTCAACACCACTTACTTTTAATTGTGGAAACTTTACTGGGTTTCTTACTTTTGCAATTCAAAGATATTTACCAGTGCCTATTTCTCACACCAAGAGTAATGTATCAAAATTTGCCTCCATAATATTGTGATATTACACAGAGCTTCCAAAACTCTTGTAATTTCCTGAGTGATAGGAGCATCTTTTGTTCTATTTGGTCTTAGTCCCCAGTTCCTTACACAAGAACTATAAGATCCTTGGAGTCTCTGGGGTGACAACAGTGTCTTTTGTATGCTAATGAGATGACTGGTGGTCAGTCCCCCTAGATACCTTCAGGATGGGGACTGCTTATCAGATTTGCAAACTAACTGGAACTTTTAGCCTCATCCCTGACTTCTGGGGAGTTGAGAAGGACTGGAGACTGTACTAATCACCAATGGCCAATGTCATTTAATGAATGCTGCTTGTATAATGCGACCTCCTTAAAAACTCCTACACTTTGGGGTTCAGATAGCTTCTAGGTCAGTGAACGCACCGAGTTGCTTGGAGACTGTGCACCCAGAGAGAACAAGAAGCCCTGCACCCATTCCTGCCCTCATACCTTGTCTTATGCGTCCCTTCCATTTAGCTTTTCCTGAATTGTATCCTTATAACCAACCAGTAAATGCTTATAAACTTTTCCTGAGCCCTCTGAGCAGTTCTAGCAAACTGTCAAATCCAAGAAGATGATCATGGGAACCTCTGATGTAAAACTGGTTGGTCAGATATATGAGAGGTTTGGAACTTGCCTTTGGTGTTAGAAGTGGGGACAAGCTTGTGGTCTGAGTCCTTATTCTGTGGGCTCTGCATTAATTTTGGGTAGCTTGTATCATAATTGAACTGAAGACACCCACTTGGTTTCTGGAGAGTTGAAGAATTGATTGGCATGAGAAAAAACTTACACATTTGGTGTCAGAAGTATTCTGTGAATAGAAAGAAATAATTACATCCTCTTTAGAATTGCTTTCTGAATACTTCATTCTTATCAGGTACCACTTACTCATACAGCTCTTTCCCCTCGTGACTATAACTTGTATCACAAATTAAGGGAAAGCCGAGTATGTATTTATTTCTCCAAGTTGTATAGACAAAATATTTTCTCTTGGGAAGCCTTGGAGGAGTCACCATTGATGACTACATTACTTAATTTTAGAAATATGTGTTGTCTGATTTATGTAAGGCAGTATCTCCCATGATTGGGATGCCATGATGGACAAGATTAACAATGGCTTTGGTCTCAAAAGCTTAGAATCTAATGAGCGGATCCATCCACCTTGTGCCAAACAAATCTTCATTCTCAAAGTCTTGAGATTTGTATGTCCATGAATTCCTATTGGGCTCTGGGTAATCCATTAATGCTCCTTAGTACATTCTCCTTAGTAAAGCATGCCTATCCACTCCCCTGCCCCCACACCCACCCATATCTGCTTTGGTGCCAAGTATTTTCCTAGCAGCTTCATTGCAAAATATTTTTCAGTTCTCCACCTAGAGTATACACCAGTTCTTTGGCACCCATGGAGCTGGAATCTACATTATATATCAACAAGGAAATAAAGAAAGGAACTGAAGAGAAGATGCTCATTTCCAAGTCTGATATCTATTATATACACCCAACTGACCCACTAAAAACAAAGTTGCCCTTTTGATGAACACACAAAATATCCCAAGAAAGCAGATTTCACTTTGTTTGTTTGTTTACAATATTCATTTGAAACAGTTTCTTTAATGTCTTCCCAGAGTTTCATGAAAATGAAGATGCGACCATTATTTTATATGTAATTTCTTCATATAGTATAACTGAAGATTAATGCTTATGATTTTCAAACTTAAGAATTCATAGAACTTTTTCCCACTATAGATATATATGCCAAGAAAAAATTTCTTAGAATAGACATTAGAAAGGAATTATCTTTGGAAGAATCCTTCACAGAGGAAGAGCAACCTTATTCCCATGGGACTGTGTTCCAGTGGCATTTATCTCTTGAGCTCCTGACCTTCAGTCATGGTCCTTGCTTCTCTGCATCCACCTAATACATCTTTTCAGCTGGATAAGGGAGACCTGCTCTGCATGTTCTACTCTGGGGCTGAATGATTTAGTGTGTAGGCTGAGGATTACCACATAGGTCTCCATGTGTCAAAAGGGATAGTTTGTTTTCAGAACACTGTAAAATACTTTCAGTGTTAACTCGAATTGGAAAACACAGAACAAATAAAAGTTATTTGGATATTTGGGTACATGACTCATATCTTCCTTGTTTACTTTGTTGTCTGGTTTTTGTTTATTCTGTTTTTTTTTTTAAATCAAATCTCCTATATGTTGATTTTCTGGTTCTTGGGAATTAAAAGTGGAGAGTTTTGCTTCCCTGTGCAGCTCCATGTAGAGACTGGAGTCTGACACACGCTTTGTAGTTGACATCAAACCCCACATGACACTTAAATTGTGAAAAGCAAACCCAGGTCACTTTACCTTGACAACTGTAAATGCCTTTAGGTTGAAGAACAAAGGACATAGTTCTATATTGACAAGACAAGGGATAGGAAAATAAGTAAGAAAGACAGGAGAAAAGTCCCTGGGGAAAAAAAATATCTTTCAGTTCTAGAAGGAAATACTCTTCATTTACTTTAGTGCCTCTCATAGTCTGATCAGAGTACCATCTAACCCTACTCTTGAGTGGTCATATGTACACAAGACTTTGAACACATCTTGCTCCCTGATGCACGCATTTCTCGCATCATGCAAATTGAATGTTGGGTATTCCCAGAAACCAGGATTTCTCTTTTAAAGGACAGCAATTCTGATGCGTAAAGCTCAGAGAGTTCTGGTGAGATTGATGGTTCAGCTCAGAACTCTGACATTTGGATTAAAGCCGTACAGAAATGAATCTTGTATTTGACATTTAAAAGGGAGGCCTTTTCTACTGCTTGTAGTTTCCTAAATCATCCCAAAAGGAACTGCCATGACAGAATGGGCTGAGAAATCCTTCCCAGTCATTTCTGTATTTTCCCTCATGACGGCCAATGAACTGAGGCTCAGGGTCATTACATACTTGGCGTCACAGAAACATACAAACTAGTGAAGCAGTTCACAAATACTAAGGATTGTTCCCTATTTTTAAAGAGAGAATAGCAAAATTTGATTTGCCAACCATATCCACTGGGATCTTAAGAAAGCATAACATTTGAGGGCACCTGGGTGGTTCAGTTGTTAAGCGTCTGCCTTCCCCTCAGGTCATGATCCCAGGGTCTTGGGATTGAGTCCCACATTGGGCTTCCTGCTCGGCGGGAAGCCTTCTTCTCCCTCTCCCACTCCCCCTGCTTGTGTTCCCTCTCTCACTGTGTCTCTCTCTGTCAAAAAAAATAAATAAATAAAAATCTTAAAAAAAAAAAAAAGCATAACATTTGAAATGGCTTTCTTCCTGCCTGTTGAAGATGTAAACATCTTTGATTCTTTTTGAGAAATAGGGCAAAAAGTAGATTGACATGCACTGGTACAATTTGAGTGTTGAAAAAGGGAATTTCAATGAGTCTAATAAAATGACTCATGTAAATAAAACATTTAGAGTCTTTACTCTGAAATGAAGCAATATATCAGCTTGATAGTTATATTTATAAATCCCAAGTTCAATTAATATTTAACTCCAAGATGTTTATCAAATCTAATAAGATGATTCTCAACATTTTAGAATGGGAAATTTTGAAATCATTTTCTATAAAACTTATAGGCACTCGAAAGGACAAAATATGCTTTTCCAATGCCATGGATTTAAGTTTTCAATAATGATGAATAGATTAGAGAACACCTTTAAAATACAGTCATTTATCTCTGTCCAGGTTATTCTAGAAGATTCTTGGTATACTTATAAATGCTTCAATTTATATCTCTTCTTTTCTGAAGTCATGGCTACAATTAAGTCATTAGTAAAATTGTCATTGTGATATTCTTTGCCAAAGACTACTGAAATATAATATATGTACTGAAATATAATATCACCTAAAGAATCTAACACAAACCATCACATCTTCTGAACCTACAAATATTTATTTAAAAAAACATATTTGAGGGGCGCCTGGTTGGCTCAGTGGCTTAAATCTCTGCCTTCGGCTCAGGTCATGATCTCAGGGTCCTGGGATCGAGCCCTGCATCAGGCTCTCTGCTCAGCGGGGAGCCCGCTTTCTCCTCTCTGCTTGCCTCTCTGCCTACTTGTGATCTCTCTCTCTTTCTGTCAAATACATAGATAAAATCTTTAAAAAAAATTTGAAATTGGAACTGTACCTGAAAAGTTCGATTGTATGTTTAACATAGCTTTAAGGCAATTAGATTAAAATAAATGGGTAAAAATATAATCAACTAGTGGCTTTCTCTTGGGCTCATATGTATTTTATGAATTGAACCCTCTTTGCCACCTCCTTGACTCTGTGCAGTAGCTCTTCATCCACACCATTTTACCTGTGTCCTCATGTCATGCCGAACTTATTCCTTCATTTCATGAGTAGGAAGAATACTGTGAATATGCTTCTTACACAACCCATTTTAGTCATTCATACTTTTAAACATTGTCACCTCCTTAAATATATAGCTCTCTTCCATAGAAAAGAGCATACCTTGACTAGAATATTTATTACATGGTCAGTATGGACTGGTCGTTCTGTTAGGTGCTGGGTATTCAGAGGATGCAAATGACACAATCACTTGTCCACAGAGCTCACAGCTAAACCATCCCAGGAAAGAGGCTCAGGCACCAGAGTGAAGGAAGAGAGGTAAGCAGAGTATCTAAAGGAGCACATAGTCTGACCTGCCAACCCTACTTGGAGATTAACGAGAGATCCCTGGAACGGGGCAGATATGAACTCATTCTGAAGGATGAGTAGGAAGTGAAGTATTTGGGGATGGTGGTTAAGGGAAGGGCCCCCACAACAAAAGGAAAAGAGAGAGAATGAAATATCAGGACTATCTAGCACATCTGGGAGATCAGAGTACATCTGTATCCCTGTGAGAAGAACAAGATTGAGAGAAAGTGACAGGAGTTGATGCTGAATAAAAGATTCTTGCATACCAAGTTAAGGATTTAGAGATTTATTTTTTAATGTGGGGGAAAGACATGAAAAAGGCAGTTGGTTAAAAGTCCTAAGTACCAAAATGAAAATGAAAATCATCTCAGACTAAAGATCTGTCAGTGTGAAGAGCTGGAGGCAAAATGGAACTGAACTGAGGAAGAACAATCAGGAGATTGTTCCGTAGTCCACTGGCCACAGGGATAGTGAAGGAGAACAGAATAAACCAGTGGCCATGGGGATAGCAAAGGAGGACAGAGCTGAGAGACATTAAGAAGAGTGAATCTACATAAATTTATCATAGACCTAATTTGGACCTTCGCAGAGAGTAAATCAAGATTTATACGGACCGGTAGTCTTCCTTGGACATCTTAGTGGATGTGTATGCCATTCAATAAGATAGATGAAAAGAATTTGATGGCAGAGCATAGGGTGGGGGTGATCAGTTTAACTGCTCCATGTTGAATTTGAGCTAAGACCGTCACATGGAGACATTCAGTGCATTGAATTTATGGGTCTGGGGTTGAGAAGAAAGACTCAGAGGCTTAGAATGAGGGCACTAGGGGCACCTGGGTGGCTCAGTCAGTTAAGCCTTGGGCTCTTGATTTCAGCTCAGGTTATGATCTCAGGGTCATGAGATTGAGCCCCACATGGGACTCCAACAGGGAGTCTGCTTGGGATTCTCTCCCCCTCTACCTCTGCCCCTCACCCCCCATTCACATACTCTGTTTTTCTCTCTCTGGAATAAATAAATAAATCTTTTTTTTTAATATTTTTTTTAATTTTTTTTTAATTTTATTTTTATTATTTGCCCAAGAGGTACAGGTCTGTGAATCATCAGGCTTACATCTTTCACAGCATTCACCAAAGCACAAACCCTCCCCAATGTCCATATTTTTAAAAATGTTTTTAATCTTTTAATCTTTTTAAATCTTTTAAAAGTATTTTTAAAGATTTTATTTATTAATTTGACATAGAGAAAAAAAAATTTGACATAGAGAGAGAGATTGCAAGAGAGGGAACAGAGTAGGGGAGTGGGAGAGGGAGAAGCAGGCTTCCCGCTGAATAGGGAGCCTGATGCAGGGCTTGATCCTGGGACTCCAGGATCATGACCTGAGTGGAAGGCAGACACGTAATGACTGAACCACCCAGGTGCCACTAAATAAATAAATCTTAAAAAAAAAAAAGAAAGGAAAAAAGAAAGAGATGTACTATTTTAAGCTATAGAAAAAATAAGATTTCCAAAGAATAATGCGTAAATAAATGGTGAGAAGATTGAGGTCAGAAATCTGTGGAACATATATTGTGAAGGTGGTGGTGAAAGCTGCTCTATTACTGTCCAGAAATAAGACAGCAACCAGGAGAAACTGAGTTAGGAAGGAAGGAAGGAAAGAAGGAAGGAAGGAAGGAAGGGGAAAGGAAAGGGAAGGGAAGGGAGAAAGATAAAGAAAGAAAGAAAGAAAGAAAGAAAGAAAGAAAGAAAGAAAGAAAGAAAGAAAGAGAAAGAAAGAAAGAAGAAAGAAAGAAAGAAAGAAAGAAAGAAAGAAAGAAAGAAAGAAAAGAAAGAAAGAAAGAAAAGAAAGAAAGAAGGGGAGAGACATGCATATGCAAGCCCCAAAAATCAGCTATGTCTATTAAAAATACATAAATTAAGTTGTATATTTCATGAGGATATACAATTAAGCATAGAAGTCTAAATAAATAAATAAATAAATAAATAAATAAATAAATAAATAAATAAAATAAAAACATCACATGGAAGGCAAACAAAATTTACTTTATAGGAGAAAGAGAGTACCTTCCGTATCATTGATTTCCCATCTTATGCAGACCCTACGTTCTACTGAACTTTACTTCTGTGGCCTGGTAAAGCCTCTTTGCTTTTATTCCACTTTTGGGAGCTCTCAGATGCAAGCCTCTGTTTCATTTCTCCCCAATAAAAGAAATGCAGTGATTTAATCCTGCTCCTGTCTTTGGAAGAAAATCTATCGGTGTTTGCTAAAACTGAAAAAGAAAGAGGAGCATTAGCTTTGCTCTATCTACATCCTTCTTATATCAAGTTATCCTTTTTCCCTTGTTCTGTGCCCTTGTCTTTTAATTATTCAATAGGCATTGTTTTCCAAGGAAAAAAGAGATCCAAAAATACTAGGCATGAGTATTTTCCCTGAAGCCTTCATTATACCATTCAGGAGAAAAAGTAAAGGGTTCATCCATTCAACTGTTGCTCTCCTGAGATCTTTAGTGAGGATTTTGCCTTTCTTAACTCGCATTTTCAGGGGCTCTTCACAATTACCACTTCAATGAGATCCATCAATGCATACATAAAACCCTCCTCTTATGAAAATCATCAGTCACAAATTAAAGTCACCATCAATAACCTGTATGAAATTGGAACATCAAAAAACCCCAAAAGGATTAGCTTATTTTTCTGAAACAGGATAAAAAGTGAAACAAAACTGACCAATGATGAGAGGGTATGACCTACTGAAACATACTGTAAAGATAGGAATTGTCACTTGTCTTAGGAATTCCATGGGGCTACATAACTTTGTACGTAATGGACATCTTTCCCCTCAAAAGTTTTTTTTTTTAATAATGAAGCAAAACTATATAACTGTTAGCACTTTAACAATAGTTTTCCCGTAGCACATGGGTAGATATTTTATTGACCCAGGGAAGTAACAAGTGGCTTGTTCACATGTTTAAACTGCCCTGGGATCATTAACTTTCATCTTGTCAACCATCAAAGATGAGTACTTGGCTAAATGATTAAAGATACAATTTAATTCAGCCCTGCAATTAGTGGAGCCAGTCTTGCAATTAGTGGAACACCTCTTTAAATATTGTAGGACCTGGCGACTATATTGATAATGATGAGTTGAGCTCATAAAATGAGGAGCAATCAATATTTTAACACATATCTTCTCTGATCTGCATAATATCCACTCTCTGCTCAATTTTTTGTTTATCGCCTCCTCATAAAGTGTTAAATTTAACAACTGTGTACGTCTACTGTGCTAACAGTTCTGTCTGATAAAGAAGAAAGAAGAGCCCCTGACAGTGAGGATGTATTTCAGAAAGCTCTGAGACATTTGCACACAGGCTACCAGTCAAAGAGAAAGGGGAACAAAGTGGGATGCCTCCCCTTTAAAAATATTCTATGAAATAAGACAGGAAAGTCTTGGCTTGTGTTTAGACAGAAAAGTAACCTCAGCCACTATGGTATCTGACAAGAGAATGCTGTTACTACGTGTTCTCCTGGGTCCACAGCTGAAGGCAGAACTATCAGAAGCACACATAAAAAATAAAGTAGCTATAAACACCCTCTTAGAAATATCTGCTTGCTTTATCTTTACTTTACCATGATCCCCAAATGTGAGATTCAACTTTGGAAAAGAACATGGAAGAGTTTCTGTGTGCATTAGAGGGACTGTAACCATAAAACTTAGCCCAGTTTATTATAAATCCTATTTTTAAATCCATAATAAAATCCATTAACATGTTCTAGGATTCCTTGAGCCAGCATCTTGCCCAATTTTCTTTTCTTTTTTTTTAAAAGATTTTATTTATTTATTTAAGAGAGAGAGGGGGAGATAGCAAGTGGCAAGGAAGAACGGAGGAAGAAGGACAAGCAGATTTTGCTGAGTGTGGAGACCGATGCAGAACTCAATCCCATGACCCTGAGATCACTACCTGAGCTGAAATCAAGCATCGGAGGCTTAACCAACTGAGCCACCCATGTGCCCCACCCCTTTTAAAGATTTTGTTTATTTCTTAATTTTCCTTTAACACTTTGTTTCATCTTTCACTGACTGAAGTTCTTATCACACGTACCCCATTATTAATCGACCTTGTTTAAAGTCTATCTGTTCTTCTCACTGAATTTATGTTACACTTACTTGAACATTCAAACAGCAACGTTTAGAAAATAACTGATCAATTTATTAAGCAAACAGTTCTGTTGTATTTCTGATTTCTAAATTTCAGATAAGAGTCTACTAATTTTTGAAATAGAGGAAATATAAGCTTATCCATTCTTTGGCAGTTTTCAGTTGTTTGGACTATTAGGGAAATCTTTTAGGTGCCACTCAAAAAAAAGTGTTGTTTAATGCATATACAATAATAAAACTTCAGAAAATCATCCACAGCCCTGACAGAGCTATTTTAATTTGTCCATGTTGCCTTCTTGTTCTCATTCACTTTATTCATAACCATAAACCTCTGTGCTGACTTTTAACCTAAAAGTTTATCCTAATTTTTTTGTTTCTTTATATACTTCTAGACTACTTATTACAGAAAGGTGAGTTCTCTGGAAGCAAACACTGAGAGTTTAAGGCATAAGATATTTATTACGGGTTAATACCGACGCATATAAGGGGAAGAAAGCAGCATTGCATATGGCAAACGCTAAACAGTGAAGGACCACCCATGACAGCCGTTAGTTCTAACTAGTTAGTCCTAACTAAATAGGAAGATCTGAAGTGAGTACTGACTGTCTGCCTTGTGTTGGATGAAAATGGCTCAAACTTTCTACTCCATCCTGCTTAGTCATAGGATTTGGGCTGCCTGGAGCAGAGCATGACTTTAGGAGAAGGCTGCTCTTTGAAGTTGAAGCAGACTGCAAAGTGCTTGCTGACTACACTCCGTAACGATGGGCAGTAGGACAGTATGTCTACCACACTCATCATCTTTTCACTGCTTGGCACAGAAACCAAGGTCAAACTGGCTAAAATTCCATCGTATCAAGCCAGATGTAACTAAATGCAACTGCTCAATTAACACGGGTAAGAATCTGTTTTTCCTTTTCTTTTCTTCTTGCCTAGGATCTTCCCTGATTCTGGGGAACGTGACCGCTGGCCGAGAACACAGCCAGCATCAGATTCCTAGCACATATCCTGGGACTGATACTGATGAGCTAAATGTTCACCCTATGACTTGAGGTACATGAACTGAAAGTGGCAAAGACTGGTTCAACATTGAAAAATTGAGATGTCGTTACCCTAAGGAAACAAAAGGGATTACTGAGCAGAGGAAAGCCACAGCGACTTACTTTCCTTGACAGTCATTGGTCTAAAGGGCGATCACCTGAGCCATGCTAGGCCAACCAGATTTTCTTCCTATGATTAGAAACTAAGAGGGGATATGGACACTGAAGATTGTTGGATGGGAATCTGGCCTCTGAAAGAGAATTGTGTTTCTGCAGTGGCTTCTAAATCAATATTACCATGTAGCACCCCTCTTTGAAAATCTTGGTCAAGTTCCTTGCTTGAAAAATGGGGATAATAATGGTATCTAGAAACAGAAACTCTTTTATGATTGAAGAATTAGTCTATGCAAATCACTTGGCACAAATCCCAACATTTTGTAAATAACAGTAATATAAATTGTTATTTTTGTCATTATTATTAGTAGTAGTAATAGCAGTAGTAGTAGTAGTGTTATAGAACATCTATTAATCAAACATCTACCATGGCGCAAGCAGCATGCTGTATACTATGGAGGACACCAACATAAATCAAACATAAATTCTGTGCTTAAGGAGTCTAGTCTGGTGTAAGAAATAATGTGTATTAATTCTATGCAGCATATTTTATAGTAAGTTTAGATAAACAGACTCTGAAAATCCTAGTCTCTATAACTGGAATGCTTCATTCATTATGTCATTATATATTAATAAATTGATGATTATAAGTATATGTACATATATGTTTATAACAGGTTAAGAAGAGGAAATATTTTAATAATTTGAATAGCTTTTTAAAAAATATTTATTTCATATAAACCAATTTTAGATGTGTATGCCAACTTTCTGAACTTAGAAAAAGAATATTAAAATATAGTCATCATGTTGGGAAACTATATTCCTGCTGCAAGTAATTTTAATCCTTTGTTAGTATCTGTTCCTGGTTGAGTTCATTCAAAGTGTTATTCATAAGATTAAACAGAAGAAAATTCTTAATCTTAAAATAAAATGTCTGTTTTCAACTCATTTGTGCCATGCCCCTCCCTGGCTTTAAATACACTAATTTGTTTTTCTTTATTATAAGTGGGCTGGTTCACTGCCAAGATATGACCAGGCTGAATTTAATTGAGACTTCTCCAGGGCAAGGATTATATTTTACTCATCTGTGTTTGCTTAAACACAGATCCCATGTATATAAATGGTCTTCATGTAATCATAAAATGGGTGAATAAACAAAAGAGCAATATACCTCTTTTTTTTTTTAAGTGAAGCAATGATGCCTGTCAAGGTCATTAAGAATACCAGGTGTGGTCCCTGAACCACTATTTTTTCTAAAAAGTTTTTGCAAGTGGTCTTAAATGAGATGAGGAATTTATGATAGAATGCAAATCAACTATTTAATAGATACACAGTTTTGTTCAGCTAATTTTTTTAGCAAGACTTTCTTATTAAAGGAAGAAGTACAATGATTTATAACCTTAGCTCATCACAGATCAGTACCAAACTGTTGCTGACATACTATTTTAAGTAGCATTGATAAAGTATCTATGGCCTAAAGAACAAAAACTTGATATTACAAAGCAAATCTCAATGCAGAATTTTCTGTGACCAGCTGAGTAGCTAGATGTCATTAAAAAAAATATTTAAAAGAAAATTTTTTCTTCTCATTGACTCCATTTTCATAGGCTACCGTATATATTTTTTTCCAGTTGATTTGTAAAGCTCTTTAATTGTTATGTTACTTATTATGTTGTCTTATCCGCCAACTATAGTCTTAGAAAGTTCAGAAGATGTTGCAAGTTCTTATTCAAAACAAGCACTTTATTTTTTCAGTGTTATATAGAACTTGGGACCTTGGTCATTAGACCAGCTGAACTTTAGCAGTAGGAAAGAGAAGACCCTGAAACAGCATGGGACTAGAGAAACTGGCTAACCTCTAGGGTCTGCCAGCAAGCAAGGAATATTCAAGTCCACATACTATATCCAAAAGCACATGAAAAGAACTGATGAACAACAGAGAGAAATCCACAGTGACTATAGATATGAATAGTTCCTCCTAGAACTGTGCAGAGCACAGACAGCGTTTGTGCAAACAGTACAACTCTATGCAGCACCCCTGCATTCTGGGCAGTTGTAAATACCTAAAGAGTTCCGATCAAAAGATTGAGCACAAAAGCAAGAGTGTAGATGCTTGAAAACATCCAGCATCAAGATAGACAGGCATCCAGTTACGGAATGAATAACTTATGGGAATAAAAGTCACAAGATAAGGAATGTAGTCAATGATATTGTAATAATCATGTATCAGGACAGATGGTAGCTACATTTGGGGTGAGGGTAGCATAACACTATGTTGTACACCTAAAAATAGTATAACATTGTGTGTCCAAACAAACAAACAAAAAACATTGTATCAGTTACACTCAATAGAATAAAATCATACAATAAATAGATAAGATAGGCCAGCAATGCCTTGTCTTCAATTAAATCTGTTGGACAGACAGCTCATAATGGCAAAAGTGTGAAAGCTAGGCTTCAACTCTCAGAAAACATCGGGATTTAAGAAGAAAGACAGTGTTCCTGGGCTCTAGACAAACTGGCTGGGATTCCTGACAAAACTCATGTCTGTAAGGAATTAGTGGCCCAACAGTAAGCAAAAACAGGGAGAATCTATAGGTCGGATGGACAAGGGATCATTGCACATACATCAGATATTTAAAGAAATTATAAGAGGGATGATATTCAGAATATATTTCATATATCATATTTCCTATAGCTTATCAACCAATACTTACCACAGCCAGGAAAACAGATCTTGTAGTATGTTGCTATGCCGCGAGTTAACTGCCTCATTTCTGGATCCTAGCAAAGCGTCAGGGCTTTGGTTCTGAAACATAGCTGTGTATTGGAATAGACTCCATTTTTTTTTTTGAATGGTGACAGATACTGAGGTCCATTCTTAGAAATTCTGATTTATTAGTCTGGGAGTGGCCCAGGTACGGTGGTTTTAAAATCTACCCAAGTGATTCTAGTATGCAGCAGAGTGTGACAATCACTGATCTGGCATTCCAAAAATGAGAAGACCACAAATGGAAGAACAAACACATGGGCACACATGCACACAAACGTGCGAAACATTTGTTATCAATCAAATAGCTTCAAAATAGCTTGCTTCAGTTTTGATCAATTTTTAAATTTCCAGAAAAATGGATCATTGCTATGATTTCGTATTCTCTTACTTCCCTTATTATTCTTAGTACCCTTTTATCAGCATTTCAAAACCCCTCAACACCCCCCACGTTCCAAGTTTTAGTCAATGTCAAATTTCTGCCACCTGCCTGTTCTAATAGAGGTTAAATGTATTGCCTTATGGTTAACCCTTTATTTCACAAAAGAGTGTGAAGATGTTTAATTGCCATAAGGCATTACCACCATCTATGATGTCAAATTTTGCTTTCTTAAAGATTTTTAATCAGGGAAAATCCTTTCAACCAAGATCTCCTCTCCTAGAAGAAATTATGCATGAAAATTCCCTTTTTACAAACTTTCATTGACACCTCAAATCATATCTGAAACTGCTATATACTAGAGAAAATTGTGCTTCAAGCTTTGTCTTGGCTACATATAGAAATTAAAGGTATGGACCAATTTTTGAATAAGCATGAAACATTTTTTTATGTGCGTTATGAAATGTACCTTTAAAACATCTTGCCAAAGGCTTTTTCATCTTCTGGTTCTTAGACGAAAACGTGGTCATCCCAAAGCGGTAAAAAAAAAAAAGAAAGAAAAGAAATCCAACTGCGTTCCACCTTAATCAGATTCACAATCATGTCCTAATGTAATTTGTCCTAATGCATTTCAGAGGGAGACAACCATTTATGATTCCCAGAGACATGTGGGAATAAATGTGGCTATAGGGAAATCCCCTGGGTGTTCAATATACTATATTTACCAGTTCATAAAAAAGCTAATTACATTTCTGAAAAGAAGGTTTTATGGGTGCAATGTATATTCTAATGCAAAAATCCTACCCTGGCACCCCACAGTCACATAGCCCTTTCTGCTTGCTGTACACACACTGCATTTCGGATTGCAGTAACTTATTTTAGAATGAGGAGCGCACACATTATGATATTAGCCTGATCACATATGTCAGTGTTTGAGAGACAACCCTATTTTTAGTTGTTTTACTGGGGAAAAAAATAGGTAACACTTAGCAGAGTAATAAATTATCTTATAATAAAATAGAAACTGATTGGTCCCAGATTTTTTCCCCTGATGCCTATGAAGATAAATACATTAGGTGGCTTGTTGAAAGAAAAATAAACATTTTTTAAAAGGCCCACCATATTTTTGTCTCGGAGAAACATGAAGCTGTTACAGAGAATGCTGCCAAGGGTAATGAATCTACAAGTTTATTTTGCAATGAAATCCTTTTTCATGGATTTTATTTTTCATTGCAAACATGTTTTTGCAAAAGCAATGTTTTCTATAAACAGAACTGGTAATAGATGACACACCACTAAAGCAAGCCAGAAATGTAAATAATCAAAGGATTTTTATTTACTTTTCTGCAGTGATCATGAAATCATACTGACCTAACATTTCGTCATTTATTTATTTATTTTTCATCGGATGTATTTTTTTCCTTTATCTCTCATGCATTTTGATGTTCATTTGTTACTAAATGAGCTCCACTTGGCTCTTCCCAGCCAAAGGTGCCATATCTTTTTTATTTAGTTAATGATGTAGTTTCATAAGCCACACAGCACATCCCAGGATGTAGTAAGACAAGTATTGTTGATCATTGTTTGTAGGGAGCATGACCTCTGAAGATCTCTGGAAATCAAATCTTCCTTCAAAAATACCAGATATCATGAATTAACTGACTGATGAATTTGATTTAGATCAAAGTAATACAAAATAAAAGCTAACTTTAAATACTATGATAACTCTGTGTATTTGACAAAGCTTCTGTATGCCATGACTAGAGGTATAAGTGACCATTTTTTTTTTTAATGCTTGACCTTAACTTTGGTCTTAACATTAGGACTTAAATTTTTGGCCTCTGACCCCCTCTAAACACTTGTAAGTGAGCATTCTCCATCATGGCTCCCCACCCCCGGCTTACATCACCCAAGAAATACCTAAATCCTTCAACTCATATTCCTCCCTCCACCATCCTCCTCCCTCTCTGGAATCCCCAGTGACTTCTTGGGAGATAATTATGCCTGTAGCTCAGGGACCTAAAGTAATCACCAGGCTTGGCATGAAAAGATGCTGGAATGCAAGCTGTAGTGCCAAGCATCAGAGATTGAGCACAGATATTATGAAAAGGGAGTGCATTATAACAATTACTGAGTGGGACTGATTTCTGCCAGCCTACAGGATCCAGCAAAGAGGCCAAAGCATAAACACCACCTAGTATTACTCATAATGACTCATTGCATTTGCTGTTTGGGACCCAGTGGAAGTCTTTGCCCAAAGATCTGTGCTGTGGTAACAAAGCTTCCAGAAAAGCAAAACAATTCTTAAACACTGGCTCTTATTCAGGATGCAATCAACTTTGCTCTGTGTCTCCCTTTAAAGTTTAAGGTTCCTAGAAGAAGCTCTGCGTAGAGAGGCTGAATCATAAAATACCATGTAAAGTCATGGAGTGCTGTTAGAATGAACATTAGCTCAGTTGATTGGAGTCTGACGCAGCCGAGAATGAGGTTGACTGTGATCGTTGGATGGGATGCCAGCATCATGCTGTCACAGTCTATAACCCAAATCCCCACTAGCCACCTATTAATGTTTGCTTTTTATCACAGGGGCCAAATGAAATAGCACAGAATCATCCACATAACTTGAGCAGCGAATCTCAGAGCTGTAAAGAGGAAAATTGTCACATCAGAAAGGTAGCATCCATTGTCGATAAGATACAACAAGGGAGAAAAGACACAAATTGTGAATCCTTTGGAAGAAAGTTCCAGTTTAACTAGGCCTGTCCCCATCTACCTGAGACAGCCCGAGCTTGTGCATTTTTCCTGGGGTAATCATTAACTTCACCCTAAAACTGAACCAAATTAGACAATGAATTATATAGTCATCCTTGTTTTAGTCCATCTGACCTGACTCAAAAGTATAGGTAAGCAGATTTATTTTGAGCCTCCTTGATTTGTGTGCTACTTAAAGACTCTGTGTTAGTTACATTATTTAAGCAAAAGAATGCATCATGTTCTATTGGATGATATCAATACACAGCTATGAGTGTGGGTGATTGCATAAAGGCGCCTTAATAAGAAAAATCATGTACAATTTCATTCTGATTTTTAGTATATTTCTGGCAATTTTTTATAAGCTATTCAAAGTTCCTGGGAAAGGAGTCTTGGAAGTTAAACTTATAGAATTAAAAAAAAAAACTGATAAATGGGCCAAATTGTTCCACTTGCTCCAACCCCTAATAGTCACACAGCTGAATGGAGATAACCAAAATTATCAGATGAACTGTCCCATGTCCCAGTTGACAGCTTAAGGCACTGAATAATGGAATCCATTGAGTGCTAAATACATCAATTATCTATTTAATTTAGGACATTCATGGCCTGTTATAATTGTTCTGAATACTGGCAACTTCAACTCAGGAACAAAGTTGCAGTACTAGCTAATGTTATAAGTAAAAAGACAATTGTTTCTGGCTTTCTTTTCAATAATATTTTTTCGTGCCAGACATATGCATGCATTTTATTTGAGACAATTTCCTTAAATAAGGAATGTAAAGCCAGGCTATTCCTGGTTGCCAAATGTGACCATAATATGCCTTCTTCTCATTTATTATACTGAATTGATTGTTTAGATAAAATATTCATCATAAGTGAAGTTGGGGACAAATTTTGAGGAAACTTTCAAGGGACAGAAACTGAAGCTCCAAGTAATTATGATAATCAACACTACTGCTCGTTCAAACCATTTGAAGCAACACCAGGAGAGGTTTTCCTCTGCTTTCTAGCAATTCAGATTAGGGCTCACTTGTCTAAATTACTGCAACAACTGTCTTGAAACCAGCTTTCTTGGTTTAACCTAAACAACTAAACGCATCTGTGCTTTGACCTCTCTCTATTAAGGTTATTTATTGTGAAATGATATTAGGATGGTCTAAGGCCATAGACCACTTAGATGCCATTTTTTTTTGTAATTTTCAAATTGTTGGTAACCTGTTTACCCCTTTTTCTCTTCGCTTAAGGGATAAAATCACCAGAGAACTAAAATGGCTCACGTTGATCCAATGTAGTGCTTTAAAGATTTATTTATTTATTTGAGTGAGAGAGAGAGTGAGCCAATGTAGTGCTTTAGATTCAAAACCATGAGAGAAGGGACTAAGACAATTTTTTCCAATTATTTTGATTTTGAAACTTATAAGAAGCTGTCACAATGATTTCAAAAGTGTTTTCTCCAAAACAGCAAGTAATCTTTGATACTACTGGGCCAATTAGAAGCATTATAAAATAAGGACAGGACTGAAAAATTAGGTCAGCTGAAGGGTCCAGCTGTGAAAAAAGAACACTGTGCATGGATATTTTCAAATACGTCCTGGGATAGTTTGCTACATAAAAGAGTCTTGGGAACTCAACCTAGAGTTGCCTGAGCACAAATTCATTTCACTTGCTCCACACGGGTATGGAATAAGGCAGCTACACTTTATATGTTCAAGGAAGAGGAAAGATCCAGACTTTTCTCTAAAACACTATTGATATCAATTTGGCCAGTCAACTGGGCACCGAATTTAGCAGGAAAAGAATTACTGAAACTTAGAAAGAAACTGATTGATGAGTCCAGATAAACTGATTGGCCTCGTGATCCCACAGACATTCCAATCAATGCAAGTAGGCATTCGTCAAATCACTTTATAACTTGATTATATATTCAAATACATACATCCAGTTTTGATCATTCAGGCCTGAAACTTAGGTATTTAAATGCAAAATTCCTTTTACTTTTGCACATAATCATTCTAATTCTCTCTTTCTCTCTTTTTTTTGTTTTTATTTTGCTACACAGCCCCAGAATACCCTTATCAATAGAACAAGATAGTCATTAATATCCATATTTCATAATGCACGCATTATTTATTTATTCATCAAATATTTATTAAACATCTACTATGTGCTGTCCTCATTCTAGAGACTGAGGGTATCGTGATGAGCAGGACAAACAAAGACCGTGCACACTGAACTTTCAGTCAGTCTAGAAGAGTGGACAGTGAAGCAAATAATAGCAATAACTTTAATAAGGATTTTGATCATGAATGTCAAGGTTGCACTAGAGCACAAAGAATCATCTCCCCTAGTCTGAGATAGGGGAGTTGGTAAGGAGGAAGGAATGACATTAAAGAGAGACTTGAAGGAAAGTACCAAGGAGTGAAAGTGGAACGGAACAGTACCTAGACACAGCTCCTCAATTTACGGTTCTTCCTACATAGGATGTTGCTTCATCCCTGAGTTTCCTACTTTGCAGGGGCAACTTAAGAAAGTAAACCTGGTTCCCTTAAGCCAGATCCAGCCTTAATGTAAATGAGCTAGCCTACAGCGTTGCTGTTGTTTATAATCGCATTCATCACAACACCTAAAAGTTCATGCATTTCACATGGAAATCCCCAATTTTGGTTTCTCTTGGAAAATCAGAAGTAGTGGAAATAGTGGGCTTGCCTTCCTGAGTGACAGTTAATCCTTTTTCATCAAACGCCAGCTCTCTGGTACAACATAGCCCCCGTCATCCTATACCAATCTGCAGTATGGAGACTGAGTGTCAAGTAACATTTCGTTTCTCACACATCAACTTTACTCACTTGGATCCCTTTTCTAGCCACACTAGGCATTTCAACTTGTGACTGGGGCTTAAAGTGACTCCCGGTTTTAAGTCAAGGAAACGTCTAATATCTCATAGCCTTTTGGGTGTTTGGTTAAGCTGGTCCTTCTTTACCACAGGGTGTATGTGTGTGGATATAGTCCATAATATTTAACATTTAATTCACATTACTAATATATAGGAAACATCACCGTGGATATTTGCTTAGCAATTCTGTTTTTCTTGTCCATACCTTGGTGACATATTTACATGCAATTTTGTTATTGTTCTCAATTGAACTGCACGTAATTTGCTTCAACAAGACACGTGCTCAAATATACAAAGTGTCAGTTTTAAGTAAAGGGATATGCATGAGCTATAAAGAAAATACGATTTTTAAAAGAATTTTAAACATACTCAAGCTTCACATATTTGTACTTCGTGAATGATCCTATCAAACCTGTCTGAGCAAGTCAGATTCATTGAGGAATTTTTCGAGGCACATAGCAAAAACTGTCGCCCTTGGATATTCAAACAAACACTTTAAAGGACAACACAGAAAGAACAATTTGGCGAAGGCATCTGGACAACACCTAGGGGTACGTGCATATACAACAGAGAAAATAATAATATGGCAGGTTTAATGAACTCATTCACCATGCACTATACTCTTTAGTGTCTTTTTGTGAGCCCTTAAACTGTACATTAGACATTTGGAATTAAATGAGAATCATGGTGTGAGAGAAGAGGGGTATTTCAAGTTTGCACTTTTTCTTGATTGTTTAATAAAAATAAAATTTAAAAAAAAGGAATAAGCAAGCGCTATCTGAGGGATAAAAACACTTTCTTCCTGGCTAAGATCGGGGAATTTCTCATACAAAATGGGTCCCTTTTAAATATCACAGAAAATATTTGACTTGATTTGAGTGGGAAGCATTACAAGCCATCAGGAAACTGAATGAGCAGCCAGGAGGAGTGAATTGGGATTGAGGGGAAGGGGGTGGGACGGGGTAAGGTGGATTGTCCTTGCGGCAGAGTTTGGTTCAGAAGAGGGAAGATTATCCTCAGAGCACTCAGGTAGGGGAGGAGAGAGAAGTGAAGCTAAGATGATGGGTCCTTGACATCTGTTCCTACCTCTTTTCTATGTTACTACAGAGCCGCAAAGGTAAAATCTGCAATTCCTAGGCTCTATTACAACTAGGATTCTGCGTAGCAATCAGGTCTCTCTATTTAGATATACCTTCAGAAGATCCTAAAGGTAAAGGTGAGACAGAGACCATCTTCTTGATGTTGATTCTGACACCAAGAAAAACCATGGAACATGAATGTTGGGGCCCATTTGCAATGGCCGAAGCATTGCCACGGCTTCCTGATCCCTGCAGGGCATCTGTTTGATCTTAAACTTGAAACTTTTAGAGCTGACTTCTTGTTCCTTGCTTGTCCCTTTCTCTCCATCTCTGTAAGCCCCTTTTTGTTTATAATACCTAGAGTGATCTCTATTTTCTGCACCACATTTAGACTATTACAGTTTTATTTCCAGAGTTTGCAGCTAGCAGACAGAAATGATCCAATTGGAGAGTTGCCTACAGAGGAGTTAGGATGCCTTTGGTCATCATTGGGGAAGATCTATCAATAAATAGCACAATCTAGGTCTTTAGTTTAGAGAAGCCTTCAGAGGAAAAGGCTGATGGAAGTTGGGTGCTGCCCCCCCAAAACAGTCAAATGTTGGAAGCTGTGTCAGCACTGTGCACATAGGTAGCAAAAGAAAATGATAATAAAGAAAAAGTTAGACTGAAATATCATCCCCTTACTTTAAATATTGGGTTGGAAGTATGGTAAAGGGAAATCTATAATTGAGAAGCTGGGGAAAAAAAAAAAAAGTCCAGGCCCTAGGTTGTAAACTGGCAGAAAAGATTAGGGAACTAAATAGAACCAATCTGTAATGGTGAGGCTTTAGATTCCAGATCTAGAAGCATGCCTCAACTTAGAGAAGTGAGTGATAGGTGACCTGACAATGAGAGGACTGGCTCAAGAATTAGAATGGTAGTGAGATTAGAGGTAGGGAAAGCAATGCAGGGGGCTAATTCCTAGCTATGACCACCCTGGCCAGACCTTATACAGTGTAAGTCTGCAGAGACTGCATGCATGTGTGATATTAGCGGAGTTACAGGGGTGCCTGGGTGGCTCAGTCGTTAAGCGTCTACCTTCAGCTCAAGTCATGATCCCAGGGTCCTGGGATCGAGTCCAGCACTGCTAAGCAGGGAGCCCGCTTCTCCCTCTCCTCCCCACTTGCTCTTTCTCTTGCTATCTCTGTCTCTCTAGCTCTCAAATAAATACAATTTTTAAAAAAAGGAAGAGGAAGAAGAAGAGTTACAGGAAAACAGGCAGAAAAAGAAGGAAAGGAATAGTAAGAGGAGAAGCACCAGGAGAAGCCATGAGCAGTGGGAAGAGGGGAAGGAAGTTTGGGGAAGACCATAACTTTTATTTCAAGAGAACCATTTGAATTTAGAGCCGGAAGTCAACTGAAAGATTACAAAATTAAGCGAGCTTACTCCCTACAACAGGAGAGAATATCCTCCCAGCCATTTAACAAGCACTGTGGTAAATATTTTCAAAAATAAGTGTCAGATTATAATCATCAGCAGAACACTATTGCCTCAAATCTTTATTCAAATACAGTGCTTGATCCTTTCAACTTTAATAATTTATTATTTTGGAGGATATGCCAAAAGACTGCTCAAACAATGGGCACAGGCAGATAAAACTTCAAAATCAGGGGTGCCTGGGTGGCTTGGTCGGTTAAGCAACTGCCTTTGGCTCATGATTCCAGGGTCCTGGGATCGAGCCCGCGTCGGGCTCCCTGTTTGGCAGAGAGCCTGCTACTCCCTCTCCCTCTGCCTGCTGTTCTACCTACTTGTTCTCTTTCTCTATCTCTCTCAAATAAATAAATAAAATATTTAAAAAAACCTTCAAAATCAGGTAACATAATGTTTTGTTTTGTTTTGTTTTTAAAGATTTTATTTATTTATTTGACACAAAGAAAGAGATCACAAGTAGGCAGAGAGGCAGGCAGAGAGAGAAGAGGAATCAGGCTCCCCGCCGAGCAGGGAGCCCGATGCGGGCCTCAATCCCAGGACCCCGAGATCATGACCTGAGCCGAAGGCAGAGGCTTTAACCCACTGAGCCACCCAGGCGCCCTCAGGTAACATAATGTAAGGGAAAGATCTGGATAGGAAATCGAGCCTCTAGATATTGACATGACCAGCTGTGTGCATTTGGACAATCAATGAAATATTTTTGGTCTCCAAAACTCCTGATAGGCAAAAAAAAGAACTGGGTGATATCATCTTTAAGATCAAATAATGATTGATTTTAAATTATATACTTCAGATTTCTTTTCAAACAGGCAAAAGAAAAATATGTGCTTTATGCCAGCTTTCTGAATGCCGTCCAAATAGAGTGTACCATTTCTAGCATTGAGGTGATTCTGGGGCTACAAGATTCTTAAGTGCATCTCTCAAATATCTTTATCTTAGGTCTCAAGCCTTCTCTCCTTCCCTATTAGACATGACTTTAATATGGAAAACTTGTTGGGTCTGTAAATTGAGTATCCTTGTTGATTCCACTGTCAAAATACTCAAATCTTGGGCCCAATTTCATTATACTTTGTTTTCTAGGTGCAGGAGGAAGGTCTCTTTAGACCCTTCCCTGAGGACTTCTGACTCTCAGTGTGAACTCTAAGGTGAGAGCTAGATGAGCCTATTATTGCCTAGTAGTAATGTCTTTTATGCAATTAACAAAACACAACCCACCCCGTGATCCTCGTAATGGCCTTTGTCACCATATTGTCCACATACTGAAATATCCCCATAACTCGTACCCCATCATATTACAGCACAGATAAGAGAGTTAGTAATGGTGACACAAAAGTTATCAGCACTCTCCTTATCATGAAGGTTAAGTTACTTGCTGCCATCCTATCACTGGGTGATCCAACTCCAGAATTTCCATTGTGATTTTAAGATACTAGCTACTTTTGTTTGTGTTCCTCAACAGCAGCTGTTAATAGAGGACTTGAGTGCATGGAGTTTATTTGGGAGGTGTTATAGGATGTATGGTGATATAGTAAAGAAATGAGGAAGGAGATAATGTGAGTATAAAGAGGTTATCTCTACGGAGAAGTAAGCTTAGTGTCACTCGTTTGGAGGCTTAAGTAGAGCACATCTCACATTCCCAATGAAGCACAAGAAAGCTAACATACCTATCTACCAACTTCCACCTCTCATTTGTTGAGAGCCCCTCCTGGGACAGAAACTCCCTGAAACTTCTGGCTGCTTCCCTAGACAGAATGCTCTGGGGAAGAATGCAGAAATCACTGGCTTTGAATAGGACTGTATGCAATCTTCTTTGGGGGTGAACTAAAAAGTTATGGGTAGAGTACTAACAATGTCTACTACAGCTCGGAAGCTAATCATCAACGATGTCTAAGTCAACTCATTTCTGAGCATTCTGGGGTGCCTCCCAATATTTGACAACATAAAAGTTGCTTAGCTGACAAAATAAAGATATTTGGCATAATAGTAGGAATCCCTGCAAGGTTTTCTGCTAGAGTATGAACAACCTAAAGTAGAGAGAAAATAAACAATAGCAGGAAGGCATCTGAATTATAGTTCTGAATCATTCAGGGTGTGAGGATGCATTCTTGATTAGAGACCATAGAATCACTGAAAAAGGGATGAGCTGAAAGAATCAGGACATGGTAAGCTCCTATACAAACAAAGAATGGGTGAAAGTAGAGAAAATGAAGCATTTTAAATATACGATTTAAACTCCTACTCTCTCTGTGTTTAATATACATGTCTCTAGTGTAGGCATGTGTATTTATGTGTGTGTCAGACATACAGAACATATAAATACACTTATTATGCACATTTCCGTTATAAAATCATTTATGTTTACTTCTGTACTTTTTATAAAAATTAATTTTGTATGCTCCTTATTAGACCCAAACCATCTTGTTTAAACCCCAAATGTGATATCAACTTACCCTCCTTGTGAAGACTTATGATCTACTTATGGAAATTGGGTGGATAGGTGAAGAGATAGATAGATGATAGATAGATAGATAGATAGATAGATAGATAGATAGATAGATAGATAGATAATAGACAAATAGATACAGAAAATAGATAATAGGGCGCCTGGGTGGCTCAGTGGGTTAAAGCCTCTGCTTTCGGCCCAGGTCATGATCTCAGGGTCCTGGGATCGAGGCCCGCATCGGGCTCT
Source organism: Ailurus styani (assembly GCA_002007465.1). Classification (NCBI taxonomy): domain Eukaryota; kingdom Metazoa; phylum Chordata; class Mammalia; order Carnivora; family Ailuridae; genus Ailurus; species Ailurus styani. The sequence goes on along the minus strand of LNAC01000651.1, from coordinate 437,407 downwards.
CTGCTTGGCAGGGAGCCTGCTTCCCCCTCTCTCTCTCTCCCTGCCTGCCTCTCTGCCTCCTTGTGATCTCTCTCCCGCTGTGAAATAAATAAATAAAATCTTTAAAAAAAAAAAAAGAAAATAGATAATAGACAAATAGATACAGAAAATATGTAATATAATTTATACGTCATTAAAGTACAAAAAGAAGCTCTTACGGCAGTCCAGAGAAGATAGTGAGATTCCATAAATTTTAACTGAACATTGAAAGAACAATTTGCACATGCACAGATGGGAGGGAGTGGGAATAGATACAGACCAGACACTCCATTTGAAGGAAAGAGTTTAAGCAATAAATTCAGCGGATATACCAATAGAAATAATAATAATTACAACAAGAAGGTATGTATTTCAAAAATGTATTGTCCCATGAATTATTGTGGAAAATTGGAACTGAACTTATGGTCAAATGCCTACTGCTGGTGGGTTTGCGGAAGGGGGGGTTGTTTGTTTTCCTTTTTTTTGAGGCTCAGACAAAAAAACTGTCTAATCGTACATAATTACAGTAAAAGGTCAGTGCTGGTGAATGGCCACAAGGGGTATTAAAATAACAAATGGCTAAGTGATACTTCCTTTTTCCCTCTGTCTGATGCACCTAGTTATCTATTGGGGTAAAAAAAATCTAGAGCAAGGTGTTGTCCATCGCTAGTCATTGTCCCCTTCTGGCTGATTTCCCTTTTGACCTTTTAGGGTTCAGGCTGTTCCCAGACTTCATTTGCACACCCTTTTCTGCTTGCTCCCTGGCTTAGCACTCAGTGTTTCCACAGCAGATTAATGACAGCTAATAATATCTGATATATCTGGACATTGCCACATAATGAGTTGTAGTCCCACTGGGTCCCAGAAGTGTCACCACTAACAAATTCACCAGACCTGCACATAATTAGCATGTAAAGGGAGTGATCGCACAGTAAATCTGTAGGGGAAGATGGATAGCCCAGGAGAGAAAATATAAAAGGGGAAAAAAATCCCTCCTTCTCATGCCTTACTAAATATATGTTTCTTGGCAAGAATATTTTCTTGATAACAAACTGTGGACAGGTTACCTTTACAGTAACATTATTCCTTCCATGGCTGATAGGCAGAATTTCATTATGTCACTGCTAATGTTTCAATATTTCTGTAAAATGTCACCGTATGTAAATGAGGAGAGGTTAGGGTTTCCCTTGCAGTTTTCTTTAAAGATGCACGGTCGCCTTTTCATCGTGGCTTTGGTTCTCCCTTAGATATTCTGTGACAGGCTGGAATTTAGTGATGAAACACACAGGAACTTTGCCCTTACCTCCCCCAGACTAAATGAAGTGATGGATATACTCACAGTCCTTGCCCTAAATGTATATATAGTCATACATAAATGTAATGTAGTCATTGCCCGAAAAGCTGCAACTGGGATGTGTATTAGGAGGGCAAAAGAAAGACAGAGAAGAAATCCAGAAACCCACAGTGTGCTGGTATAATTATCAACTTGGAGATGTATTTCTCACATGATACTCAGCATTTAAATCCGCATAGCAATTTTAGGATTTGTCTCATACAATCGGAACAAAAATGGGAATGTTTCTGATTATGTTTGGTATGGCTTGAGGGCTTTGCCCTTGATCCTTCAAACCCAGTACACGAGTCTATGCTAGAGGAAGGCATGCTACTTGCAAGACGAAAATACGGCTAGGGAAATAAGCTTGTTGAGGAAGACACTTCTGAAATTTGGGTCAATTCTCTTACTATAAGAAGATCGTTATGACACTGAGCCAGAAGACCAAGGTAGTAGTACAAAGAAGTTTTTAAAAAACAGCCATGATAGAGCACTTCTGCACTGTGCCTCAGAGAAAAGTGCTCATGGAGGCTCTTTCTCTCTTTCACCTTCGGTTTGGGAGGCGTGGCAGTGAAAACCCCCATATCTTATACTCACAATCCTGCCAACATTCATGGATGGGGGAAGGGAATCATTCTTCAAACTGGCATTCCAGAAAGACAGTCCCAGATGCTCAGGACAATATAGTATGCAATCACCTCTCGTAACCTGATAATTACCCTGCAAGGTGATCAATGAGGACCCTGAAGGCACAAGCTCTTCTTCAGCCCCTCAGCCCTGTAGTCAGGCTTCTGCCCCTCACCCTACTGAAATGTGACATTGACGACCTCCTAAGTGGTCACTTTTAGGTCTTTTTTTTTTTTTTAACTTTTCCTGCTCTATATCTTGAGTGGTTAATTCCATTTGTACCCATGGTTTCAATTTTCTTATTCTGAAAATTTCCACATGCATCCTTCTAATTCACTCACGAACTCAAGGACATTTACCAATGGTCTACTGAACATCTACTCCAAAATGGCAGAAAGGCTTCTCAGGCTTATCATGTCTAAATTAATTGTCTCTGCTGGCCAGTGCAACCCCCAACCCCATGCCTGCTCCTCTTGTATCAAAAAATGTGAAAATACCTTAAAGTACCCAGTGTCCAAAGCCATTCTGGGCTGTCATCCTCTCCTTCGCCGCCATATTCAGTCAGTGCCATACTTTTCCTGAATGCTTTTCACATCCATCCTCTTTTCTCCAGATATTCATTACCTTTCGTTCCTCTCCTGGATTACAGAACATTTTCCAAATGGGTCCCTGATTCCTCTTACCGATTACCCCACCTTCCCCACTTGCTACTAGAATGACCTTTCGAAAACACAAATATGACCATGTTATTCCTTCACTAAACACCTTTCAATGGTTCCCCATTGCCCAAATAATCAGACTAAAGTTCCTCATTCCTTAAAAGAGCATGTACAATTCTCCTCCGTCTGGCTACCGACAGCCTGCTTCATCAGCTTTGTTTTTTCTGTTGCTTTTGTTGTTAGAAGTGTGAGATCTCAGGTCCTACTTCAGTTCCACTGCATCAGAACCTTCCATTTAAGACCTTGAGCTGATTTGAATTCATATTTAGATTCTGAGAAGCACTGGTTATGGCACACTAGTTCTCAAACTTGGCTGTGCATTGGAATTACATGGGGAGTTTTTGAAAGTAATGATATGTGAGTCCTATTACCAGAGACCCTAATTTAATGATTTTTGTCAATATGACACCAAAAACATGATAACCAAGGAAAAGAAATTGACAAAATTAGACACCTTTGATGATTGAAAATTTTGCTCTTTGAAAAACACTATTAAGAGAATGGAGACAAGCCACAGATTTGGAGAAAATATTTGGAGGTCATCTATCTGATATAGAACTTATATCCCGAGTATGTAAATATAACTCAAAACTCAAAAACAAGAAGACAACCTAGTTTTACAATAGAGACAAAGTTCTAAACAGACACATCACCAAAGATGCTACATGAATGGCCAATATGCACATGAAAAGGTGATCACCATCATGAATCATTAGAGAAACACAAGGTAAAACTGTAATAAGACACCACTGCACTCCTATTAGAATGCTTAGAAATGAAAAAAAAATAGACTTCACTAACTGTTGATAAGGATATGAAAGAAATAGAACTTTCAACCACTGCTATTAAGAATGTAAAACATTGCAGCCAGGGTACCTGGGTGGCTTAGTTGGTTAAGCAACTGCCTTCAGCTCAGGTCGTGATCCCGGAGTCCCAGGATCGAGTCCTGCATCAGGCTCCCAGCTCCATGGGGAGTCTGCTTCTCTCTCTGAACTTCTCTACTCTCATGCTCTTTCTCTCTCAAAAACATAAATAAAATCTTTAAAAAAACAAAACAAAACAAAACATTGCAACCACTGTGACAGTTAGTCAGTTTCTTAACACAGGAAGTGTCCAGTTGCCACTGACTTAGCCATTATACTTCTAGATATTTACTCAAGAGAAAAAAATATATATATGTATGCATACAAAGACTTGTACATAGAAGGTCATAGTAGCTTTATTTGCAATAGTCCGAAGTGGGGAAAAAAATGAAATTTCCATCAGATAATGAATAAATACATTATGTTATATATGGAACACTATTCAGCCCTAAAAAGGAGTGAGCAATTGTTACACACAATAACATGGTTGATTTCAAAATAATTGTAAAGAATAAAATAAGGTGAACCCAAAAAGAATTTGCTGTATGGCATTATTTACGTAAAACTCTAAGAAATAGAAACACATTTAGAGTGATATAAAGCAGATTAGTGGTTGCTTGGTAACAGAAGAAAAAGAGGTCTGGAAGGAAGGGCTTACAGTAGGATCCAATGAAGCTTTTGGGGTAATGAGCATATTCACTAGTTTGAATGTGAGGATGGTTTTACCACCATACAAGTTATACACTCTAAATACTGTATGTCATTTGCACCTCAACGAAGCCGTTAAAAGAAATATCAATGCTCATGCTGACCCATTAAATCAGTGTCATCCTTTGCTTTTTAAGTATGCTTTGTGTTTAGCAATATAAGTGTACTAAATTTCATTCCCACTGTATTATGTCTCCTAGAATTTCCATGCACCCTCTCCATGTGAATTCTGTCTAGAAGACCATCCATATAAAGATTCAAATCACTTCCTATGTGAACTAGTCCTAGATTCTTCCTTGAGTGACTTGGAGGGCTCTGTTCTTTATATCTTCCTATATTTATAATGGTTATGCCACATCGTTCAAACCTTTATATATCTGCCTCCTACGTTAGATGGTGAGATTCTTGTGGGAAAGGACTTAGGATGATTAATGCAGGGTTTAACATTTGGCAGGTGCTAAAAAATGTCAGTGTAGAGAGAAAAGGGGATGACATCAGCCCGAGCCACAGAATCTGTGAAAGAGTAAACTAGGGTACCAGCAATAGACATAGGGTTAACGGGTAGGTTTCAAAATAACATAGGTTCTTCTTAAGTATTGGTAGACATTAAGAAAAATAAATTGTTCTCAAGAAAGTTTCTTGTGTCAGATCACCCAAGAATCTAAATAATAAGCACTTTTATCTCCGGTTCCCTTCACTAGCCACTGTTCCCTTCATACATAATCACTGGTAGAGGCAAACTGTAGAGCAAAAAGAATGCCCTAAATATCATGGTGTCTATCTCTCCTGTTCGCCAAACAGAATGCTCTCTCTGTTTTCTCTGCATATTTAAGGCTTAGATATCATTCAGGGTAAAACCAATGTCTACCTACTTCATAAAGCCTCCTTCTCTACTGATGTTTGTAATGATGTCTTTCTTCCTTTCTTTGCTTCTTTAGAGTAATTGCTGTCTAACTTGATACTTACATGCAAATTTGAAAACAACAACAACAAAAAGATAGCCAGTAATGCAGGAGAGTAAAAGATTCCTTTAGCAAGAAAACCGTAAGCACTTGACGCAGTCTTCTATTAAATCATGAAAGCACCAACTGCAGTGTTCTGGACATAGCATCTCTGAGAACATATAAACACAATAATTCTTGGGAAGTGTGTTCTTTTTTTAATGTCTTGTTCAAATAAATATAATGCTGAAAATTGCTCAAAAGAGACAAGGACTTTTGTAAAATCTGGATCATAAAAAAATTATTTTCTTACAGTTAACAGTAAGGATGGCAGATACATATATAAACCATTTAGTAAATGCATCAGTTGTAAGGTAAAACTACCCTTCTATTAGTCTGGGTTGAAGAAAATAGACAAGTGTCCATCATGTTTTTTCTGGTGAAGAAGAGAAACATTCACAGGAAGTTAATGAACTGGCTAAATTCTCAGCTCTTGAAATTACTTTGAATTATTTGTGAATTATTACCTATTATCTATTACTGTTATTATTTTATAATAATAGCTGCCATTCTTTGAATGCTTATTGCTGCCAAAAACTATAGTAACCACATTCTTAAATTTATTTATTCTTCACACAGTCCTGTGACGAGGCTTCTATTGCTAGTCTTCCTTCTCAGGAAAAATATTTATGTTTGCTGGTTTAATTTTAATCCATTTATCCATACTTGATCTTTTCATGTGTATTCCCTATCCAGCCCGATTTCCAAGAAAGAAATTTGGGGTCAAATGTGGCATTCCCCCTCTATCCTATATCCCACCCCAAGTTAGCTCATTGCAGTCTTGTCACTTGAACTTGATTTTTCCATTCCTCCCATGGCCAGGACCATCTAGGTTGCCACTAGTTCTCATTGGCCTACTCCACTTAAGTGTTCTTTTCACATGGACTCTTCACCAATGTCCAATCAGGTCTCAAAACAGTATCCCAAGCCATCATTTTTCATCCAATCACAAATATGATGACACAGCCCCTAAGAAGGTGATGAAAAATTGGAATTGGGAAAATATATAGGAGCTTACATGAAAATCATTATCTTCACCATGCTCTTGACCAGAGCCTTGAGAAGGTTGCATTATCAAGATTATTTTTTTAAAGATTTTATTTATTTGTTTTCGAGAGAGAGAAAGTGCATGAGCAGAGGGGAGGAGCAGCAGGAAAAGCAGACTCCCCGCTGAGCAGGGAGCCCAATTTGGGACTCCATCCCAGGACCCTGGGATCATGACCTGAGCCAAAGGCAGACACTTAACCAACTGAGCCACCCAACCTCCCTCCGAGATTATTTTGAAGCTGAAAACCCACACAGAAACAAAATGATAAAGAAAAAGTGAACAGTGCTATTCATCTCAGCATATAATGACCACATTCCCCATGATGAATGCAATTAGAGGTAATGTGCATTGAACACTTACAGTACATCAAGCTTTGCTTGAATTAACTGGTGTAATCTCAACAAATTTGTGAGGCAGTTTCCCTTATTAATCTTATTTTACATGTGAGATTATTGTAGCGCTCACTCATTAAGGGTCCTGTCTAAGATCACATAGCTACTAAGTGGTAGAACTGAATTTGAACCCAGAAATGCTACTCATGCCAAAGCCTGCATACAGACCATTATATGAGTGGTTCTCAGCTACCCCCAAGTACTGTATTTCATAATAAATATTTTATAATTCCTTTTACCATTTTGAAATGAAATTCTTAGATAACATAAGGTGCCTAAAAAGTCATGAAAAATGTTAGTACAGGGCGCCTGGGTGGCTCAGTCGGTGAAGCATCTGCCTTTGGCTCAGGTCGTGATCCCAGGGTCCTGGGATCGAGTCCCACGCAGGCTCCCTGTTCAGTGGGGAGTCTGCTCCTCCCTCTGCCCTTCACCCTGTACCTGTTGTCTTGCATGCTCTCTCTCTCTTTCAAATAAATAAATAAAAACTTTTTAAAAATTTTTTTAAAAGAAAATATTAGTACAAAACTCTAAGTGTAATATAAAGGGGTACTAATAATAAAGAATTTTACAATAAAATAAGGTGCATTTTACTATGTAAATATCAGACACAGTAATACTAGAAGATATAACAAAGAGGTCAGATGTTTGCAGTTGAAATACCATAATGCAACAGATTTAAATGTTGAATGACACAGATGAGCAGTCTGGGTGACCGAAGGGTAAAAGTGGTCTCACAGCAAGTGACGTGATTTTCTGAAGTGGTAAACAAGTCACTGTAATTTTCCAAATATAGCAAAGTGACATCTTATCTGTTTATGTTGCAGTCGCATTCCTGAAATATCCAATGTAGATTAAAATCGAGTGAAAAACAAAAAAACAAAACAAAACAAAAACCCCATAAAACAAAAAGCAACAGCAATAGCAACAACTTTTTGTTCATATGTTACCCAAGTTAGACTCTAGATCCAGGTAAACAGATTCTTATGTACACGAATTTCTGGCAAGACTAACGGAAGTCATGTGATGCACAGGCAGGTCCTTGCAGGGCAGAACTGAACGACTGCTCATCTGTATCATTCTACATTTAAATCTGTTGCACTCATGATATTTCAGGGAGCCTGCGTGGGACTCGATCCCAAGACCCTGGGATCATGACATGAGCCAAAGGCAGATGCTTCACCGACTGAGCCACCCAGGCGCCCTGTACTAACATTTTTCATGACTTTTTAGGCACCTTATGTTATCTAAGAATTTCATTTCAAAATGGTAAAAGGAATTACAAAGTATTTGGTGGTGTTTGGCCATGCTTGACAGAAGCCACATTATTGGGTTTGCGATCCACAGAAAATTTCATTTAGCCAAGTCGTTCTTTCACAGGCACTTCTTTATATTTTCTAGACTGAAAAATTGTGTATTCATTGCTTTGAAAGTGAATGTCTCATTGTTTCTATTTCATATCTATAAATATGTGTGTTTATGTATGTCTTTATAGTTACATGTATGTATAACAAAAAGCCTTTGCAAATAATTGTGATTTTAGTGTACAGTGGAGGAATGTCAGGAACTGCTAGATGCCAACAACTTTACGTAATGGCTTCCTTCGTTTCTTACAATAGTCCTAAAATGCGAGTGTTAGTAACTTCATTCTGAAGATGAAGAAAGTGATGCTCAGAGAAAGTAGGTGGTTCTACGAAGTTCAGCCAGGAAGCAGGCAAACTACAGTCCCAAGCCAGGAGGGTTGACTTTGGAGCCTGTGTCTTTTTCTACTAGACCATACTGGTGCAGATGAATCCAGTAATGCTTACTTGGACTTGAGATACCAAATCCTCACACCAAAGGTAAAAGGAAAAGGAATAAAACCCTTCAGGGGAACTCCAAAACCTGTAAAAGTAAAACTTCTTGAATGTTATCCAACCATCTGCCCCTAACTGTCTATAAAGCCCCTATGAAGAAAGAGGATGCTCCCAGGCGGACAATTTTCAAAACTAGTATTTTAGAGTTCAAGACAGAATCGAAGATGAATGGGTTTTTGGTGTTTGAAAATATAAGATCTTCACTTTTTAAAATTTTGAAAACTTTAGGAATATAGAAATAGTAACTTTAGGAGTATAGAAAGTGAAGAAAACATTAGGATTCTAAATTATACCTATCCAATCATTATCATTACACACAAACACACACACACAAACTATGACACTTTGGGTTTTATATATATATATATGTGTGTGTGTGTCACAAAAAAAACACACAGCGGCATATCATTATTACTACTAATACATATATATGCATATTCATTATTATTACTAATATATCTGTGTGTATACATATACATATATGTAAAATCCAAAATGTCACACTATTTATATTTTAATAATAAATGGCTTTACTGAGCATCTACTATGGTCCAGCTTCCATTCATACTTTAAAATGGACTTATCTCTCAGAAGAATACTCATAACTTTGTGATGTTTTGTTCATTTTACAGATCCAGAATTGAAGCTTAGCATGGCTAATTATTTGCTGAAGTCTGCAGAATGTAACAGAACTGGGACCTGAATCCAACTCTGTTACTCCAAGTCTGATGCTTTAAAACCAGTGAATTATGAGCAATTGTCTTTCTCTGAACTATTGTCTTCGTTCTAAAAGGAGTTATATGACATTTCTAATTGAAAAGTGTTTGCTAACCATTTATGTAAACTAAACAAAACCTCTACCTCTCATAACTGACAATAGTCAATTACTTGAGTTCAACATGAAAGGTAAAATAGAAGAAGAGTATATACTTATCCATTGAATTTGTTTCATAGAGAAAATTTAGTCTCATTAATTTTTTATAAAAGTGGAATTAAAATCCAAGTTTTTAGGTTGGCTAATTTAAAAAGTCCCCAAATTTGTTTCACAAGGGCTAATTAATAAATCCAAAGTAATTAGAATAGTGCCTGACACTTCATAAATACTCACAACTGTTAGCCATGACTGCTATTATAATTATATAATGGGAGCTCAAGCTGTGGTTCTTCTCATTTTGGAAGATGACTTTCCTGAGTTCAACAGTTGTTCCCTATTTCTTCCAATTTGAAGAAACCCTCTGTGCCCTAAATCTCAAATAAAACAATGATCCTTTAACAAATCCTAAATAACCATACACTTTTAAGCTCAAAAGCCAAACTCATGGGAAAATTAAGTCAGAAAGTTTAATGTGTATTCTGTAGACAAAATAACTGGCTGATCAGTGGGGTAGTTCCCAGAATTTTGGTAAGTAGCAAATTCTTTAAAAAGAATTTCAAGATGGCTCTGCCATCACATGGTCCTCAAGTATAAAAGCACACAAAGTGGGTCTTTCTTCTGGTGAAAGCCACACATAAGAAATAGGCATATGATAATATTCTTGGAATGTGATCTCATAGTAAAAATGCCTTCTTTTTATCTCAATTTTGCAATTTTGAAAACAAAATGCATCATTTCACAACAGGAAACCACGGGGGATGATGAGGGGCATAAAATATGTTCAAACAAATTAAGCTTGTTTAATGTGTTTTGACTCTTCCATTTTTGTTTCCTTCTCTTGAACGTGCAGTCCTTTGTTTATAGCTGTTGCACAGGAGAAAACAAGCGCCTTATGTGCATGAAAGATCCGTCATATGATTACCTGGAGGAAATTAAAATGATACACAATGTAATAAGGCAAATGGAATGTTGAGCAATTATTCAGGAGATCTGATTGGCCAATGTACAGGGCAGTAATTCCTCAGACATTCCATTCTCAGTGAGATCTTGTACTACCCTCGGAGAGGTGAGAAAAAAATCCCCTGCCTGTAGAACCGCCATGGGAAGTCAGTGCAAATCAGTGTACTTCTTGTTCTTGCTCTGCATAAAGGACCTGAAGGGCAAAAACACGTGTCACAAAAGCACCATGGGAGTATATCATTACTACTACTAATAAGAATAAATGGAACCTTCACATCTATAAGGATATCCTGGGAGGTATATATTCTTTTTCTCAGCTTTTAAAAATCAATAGTAAGTATCGGGGCATTTTCTCAGGATTAATCACTAGCTGGAGTTTTGTTACTTTGATGTGGAGTAAGTCCAGCCATTAATCCTGAAGAAATTTTCTGCCTTTCAGTCACTGATGGGGACCAATGCGTGGGTCGTTGCTCTATCTCAGACTCAAGGATAATGCCGCAAAGATACCAACTGGGGCACTGAATTTCAAACAACTACGACAATGACAGAAAGGAAAAGAAAGAAAAGAGAAGGAAAGAAAAGAAAACAAGGAAGGAAGGAAGGAAGGAAGGAAAGAAAGAAAAGAAAAAAGGAGAAAGAATTCCTAGCTTCTTCTGGGTTATGGGAGTCAGAATTTAATACAATATACCAGGCAAATATTTTAAGAATCTTACAGTGCTTCTGGGTAGCTACAAGTCCAACATGTTATAAAGAGTAGATTTGCAGCTGCCAACCTGCCCAGACACTTTTTGCTTCAGGAATGGGCAGAATAATTCCAAGAAGATCAAAAGCAAATAGCATCACATGGCTTCTTGCCAAATGTGTAGCCATTGCCAGGCATCGACCTTCACCTATGGGGGAAGAAAAAATTCTGTTAGGGAGGAGCTCATTAATAGTAACAATCATTCCCACAGGGGTGAACATACACGCATGTACTTCCTCACCCAAATACGGGTGTGGTGGAAGAACGGTGATAATTTCAGGTAAGAGCTACATGTGAAGCTCAATGAGAATGTTCAGCCGTCTTGAATATGACATCAGACATGGGGTTTAAAGGTTAATGTTTCCATATGACAATTGCATTAGTTGTTTGTAACGACATATATCCATACTTGTAAAATTACTTAGATACTTTTGATAATTCTTCCAACACATTTATTAAGGAGTAAGGAATTAGCATTTAGGTTATCTTTCTGCTACACTAAGGAACTAATTTGATTGTTGGGAGTATCTCACTGCAAGTGAAGAGGTTATGTAAAGGGTTCTTCACACAAATACACAGCTCACTTTAGAATCTGTGATTTTCCCTTCCTAAACTCCACCTGACTTTCTCTCAAAGGATTTTTTCCTTTTCTGGACTAAAGTATACACGCACAAGTCCATACAAGGGGCCAAAGACTAAGAATGAAAACGGATGTGAAAGTTCTTGGGTTCTTGTAAGCATTTGCTAATGCTCATTATTGCTATTATTTACCGAGTTGCCTTTTATATGCCAAGCTGTGGGTTACTCTTCTTTCGGGTTTTTCTAGTTAGTTATCTCCAATTCTTACCATAATTCCGGCATGTGCCTATTTTTATCCCCAAGTTAATAGATGAAGAAGCAAAGCTCATAGACGTTAAATTTTTATCTAAATTTATCTACTTCGGGCGCCTGGGTGGCTCAGTGGGTTAAAGCCTCTGCTTTCGGCTCAGGTCATGATCTCAGGGTCCTGGGATCGAGGCCCGCATCGGGCTCCCTGCTCAGCGGGGAGCCTGCTTCCCCCTCTCTCTCTCTGCCTGCCTCTCTGCCTCCTTGTGATCTCTCTCCCTCTGTGAAATAAATAAATAAATAAATCTTAAAAATAAATAAATAAATAAATAAATAAATAAATAAATTTATCTACTTCAAAGATGAATCTTCTTCCTCAATCACATTGGCCCCTTTCTGTCATCTTCCGTCATGCCATTCTCCCACTTCTAGTTCTCAGAACTCTGTTCATTTCTCTGTGAGGCCAATCAAGATGTCCTCAGTTTGGTCATCCCTTGGGTTGTCCTTGGCTGCATTTCTACTGTAGTATACTGTTTTCATTCTACCTCGGTGTTTCTCTAGTCTGAGAAAGCAGAAGAAACTTTCCAACTGCTGCTGCTGTTGGAAACCCAGCCATCTCCTGCAGTAACTAAAGCAGGGCTCTACTTCACATCGATTCTTGAATGTTTGATGAATCTGAAAACTAAACTCTAACAAAAATCTAAATTAAAGTTTAGCTTTGCTTGGCCTGTCCATTCACCATTTTGATTCAGATAATGTGAGATGAAATTTACACTGCAGCTTAAAAAATGACTCAATTCTGATAAATCATTTAACTTGGAGACATCCAGTTGAATTCAGTCCATTCAAATTCAGTCGCTGTGCCAGTGATGGTTTATATTTCTACTCCTCAGTAGAAGTGCAAACTAACTAAAATGAAATGAATGAAATTAATCCCAGCAAGAGCAATCTCTCTTTCTATTCTTGGCATCCAAGAGTAACGCTTAAGTGAAAGTGAAAGTCATTGCCCATAAGTTTTTGGACGTATTTATTGAAAGTGGTTCTTGGCCTGCTTACTATACTAATGATTGCCTCAGCTCTCTATCTTACTTTAAAAAAAAAATCTTCTAAATTAGTAAGCATTTCCATTGCTTTTAAGCAGCAGTACATATGTAATTTCTTTGTATTTGCTGTTTTAAGATATACACCTTTAAAACCAAATTTTTGGTGGTTTTTATTTTCATGTTATTTTAGCTAAAGAACTACTGTAGACTCTACTTCTGTCATAATATTTTGTTTGTTCTAAATCTACCTCTGATTTCTACCCTAAAACTCAAATTTGAGTTTTTGAGGAAACTCAGATGTCTTTACAATGGGATTTATTACTGGTTTTTATGATGCATAATGTAAACATTATTTAGAACTTTACTTTTTTTTTTAAGTTTTCTCTTACTTTCCACTGTCTGAATTCTGAGTTAACATTTTCTACATCCATAATAGCAAGGAGCTCATGTGATCAGGTCAATGAATAACACACATAGAACTTTTACATCCTGAAAAGAGTAATATATAGTATCTTGCATCCCAATTAGGTGGAACAAATATGGTACAATTTGTAATTACTATAACCATTACCATTATTTTTAATGAATCCATTCTTGAATTAAGGTTCTCTTTCATTTATTCTCAGTATTGTAAGAACTGTTATAAAAAATGAGCAAGGCTTTCAGCCATTTATAATAAAAGCTGAATGACTAAACAGACCTACATTTTTTTATTTGCATTAATGAGCTCATCCTCAAATATATATGCAATAATATATAAAATTAAGTTATAAATGTGGGGATGTGCTCCAAGTCACCATGAAAATCTGCATGTAAATGCATAATAATCACAAATCTACAATATTACAATATTAAAAAATACCCACAATTAAATTATCATGTGGAAATAATCATAATGTTATTGGAAACTCAATTATTGTGGCAACCCTTGTCGGGGAATTAGCAGAGTATGGCAAAGGCAAGTCAGACCTGAATTCATCAAATATATATTATCACAATATTACATGTTCACTTCGATTCCATGCAAAGACAAACATCCTCTCTCACTAGTATCTGCTCAATGCATTTGTATTATTCATGAACAACTCTGTGATCTATTATACATACAAAACTGATTGTACGCTTCTTGCCGCAGGCTATGATGCAGAGACACAGAATTAATTTTATTATATACACATGCATGATAATTGTGAAGGATTCGGTCAAATACCAAACTCTGCTCCCCTGGCCCATGATTCCACTTTCCAAAAAAAAAAAAAAAAAAAAAGGGCGGGGGGAGGCGGGGTGTAAGGTCAGCAGGATTTTCTCTTTGGGACCGTGAAACTCCTTCTCATTTAGAGTAGAAAGTTCCTGGGCACTAATGAGCCCCGAACTATGCAGAAGACTTCATATACTCCTTGCTACCAAAGCAAAACGTTCCTTTGGTTGATACCCTAAAAACTTGGGTCAAGCAACATCCCTAATTAGGACTGCTTGGGAATTGCACAGTGTGGCTAGCCCGTTATCTGCCCAGTTGCCCTCTGCAGGACCACCAGGAGAGCTTCTGACACTAACCAGGCTGAAAGCAGTTTTAAAGGTAACTAGCTTGCAACTTTAAGCCCAGCCAGTTCTTTCTCAGCAGGTACCTTTCCCTGGTGCTCACGATAAAAGCTCCTGTTTTCTTGCCTCAACTGAAAATTCCTTGAAGGCCTTGCTTATTTTTATTTTTTTTTCACCCTTCTGTCCTCCATACCTGGAAGATTATTAGGGACATAGGAAAAAAATAAATACTTTTTCATAAAATTAAGAGATTCCAGTGTTTGTCTATCATAATCCTATTTTCTGAATTGTTCAATACTGCTACTGTCCAATAAAAGTACAATACAAGCCAAATTCAATTTCAAATTTTTAAATGTCAAAAGAAACAGGTGAAATTAATTTAATAATATTTAGTCCAATATTTATTTAGTCCAAATGGTTTTCCTTTCTATATATACTCAATATGAAAAATAAGGAATGAGACAATTTATTGTTATGTATAAAGCCTTCAAAATTTGGTGTGTATTTTATACTTACCAGTACGTCTCCTTTAGGACTGGCCACATTTAATAGTTCAGCGTCCACATATGGCTAGTAGTTACCATATTAGATTGTATAAATCCATATGTTGGTAAATTCACTGACTTTAAACAGTTAAGTTAGTTTAGGGGTCTGTATTCCATATGTGCAGTGTGTCGACTGCTTTCACTTTTCAATTGATTTTCGATGCCATGTGATACAGCATCAGATTCCCAGAACTGATTTATTCTTTTTTTTCTTTATTCTTCTAATTAGAGCAAGTAAAAATAACTAATACATAGTAAAATGATTTTTGTTGCCATTGTCATAGACAACTCTTTTAGAAGTGGCATATGAGAATGTCAGTCTTATACACAATTTATATTATTTTTTTAAAGATTTTATTTATTTGTTTGAGAGAGAGTGATCAAGAGAGAGGGAGCACAAGCAGGGTGGAGTAGAGGAAGAGGGAGAAGCAGACTCCCCGCTGAGCAGGGAGCCCGATGTGGGTCTCGATCTCACGACTCTGGGATCATGACCTAAGTTGAAGGTAGATGCTTAGAAGACTGAGCCATCCAGGCAACCCCATAATTTATATTATTAAAATAATATGATGTCGGTTGTATACTATTTCTATTATTTGACTAAAATGAGTATATAGAAAGAAGTGTGGCATCAGAGAAAGTGACAAATCTGAGCAAAATCACATCTCTGAACCTTGGGTTTCTAATCTAAAAGGTGAGGTAACAGTATCTAGCTCTTGGGCAGGTTATGAGAATTAAATACGACATAAAGTACTTAGGACAGTGGCTAGCAGATGGTAGGCACTAACTAGATCTTCACTATTGTTATTTTTGTCATTGTTTTAATGATTATTTTAAAGACTCCTAACATGTCACCCACCTCTTTCAATGAAATTCTTACTTACAAATAAATAATGAGAATGGTAAAAACTGGTGCTTCTGAATCCCACCTGGAGACACGAGCTATTGCTTGGGTCAACTGTGTGGAAGAGCCACAGGGTGCCATGGTAAGACAAACACTGAAGAGCTTTTATTATGTTATGTTCCCTTCTCTGCAAATAGATGAGAAATTCAATTTTTTTAGGAAGTGCTTTTTAGGATTTTCCTTGATGAGGGCCATCATAAAGAAAGATCTCTTTGAAGCTCAATAATAAAAAGTCTTCATTTCATGGCTGATGTTCCAGTAACTCAGAGATTTGTACAAAAACTAATGAACGCTCCATTTAAAATATATATGCCTGAATTTCTTGTTTCTAAGTTATGGGTTACATTTAAACATATCTTTACTTTTCCTTTCTTTTTTTTTTTTTTTTTTTTTGAANTGGGTATATGTGGGGCAAACACACCTTACAGGGTGCCTGGCTCACTCAATCTGTTAAGCCACCAACTCTTGGTTTTGGCTGAGGTTGTGATCTCAAGTCAAGATGGAGCCCCATGTGTCTCTTCACTCAGCACGGAGTCTGCCTGAGGTTCTCACCCTCTTCCTCTGCCTCTCCTCCCACTCCCACTCTCTCTCTCTCTGTCTCTCTCCAAAAGAAATAAATAATATCTTTTTTAAAAGATAAAGATGAACACTCTCAATATCCCTAATGCAGCAACAATAATTTCCTTTTCTGCCTTTTTGCCTAGGACCACACATAGAGAACAGACAAGTATTGACTGAATGAAGAAATTGAGCTTTCAACAAGCAAATGACTGTGTGAGGATTTCTTGGAAATTTTAACAGAGAATTTAAAACACTAAGATGTTACAAAAGAAGTCTTTAAATGGTCTTTGTTCCAATTAGACACCTTCCTCATTTTTTTTTTCATCTCCTTTAGAGTATGAACCTGTTGCACCCTCCCTCCTTAATCTTCTGGCTCTTTTATGTACCTAACAATGTGTATTTGGAAAAAAAAAATTTGTGCCAGGGCAGGGGCTAGGGAAGGGGCATCGTGTCCAATGTTAAAATCTGTTTAAAATCATAGATTCAAGGGTTGTAAAGTCAAAGCTATTTGGTCCTGTTTCTTATAAGCATATGCTTCAGTGGGCTTAATCATGGTTTGTTGTAAAACATTTATAACAACATTCTCTAAAGCCCGGCTGATATAATGAAGCTTTTCTCAACAAGTAGCAACATAATCATGGCCAAGGTGAGGCTCAGGGAGGAGGACTTAGGGAGATCGCCCCTGGAATTTATTAGCTCCATAACTTTCTGACAAGCTTGTTCGCTTCTCTAAATTTATGAAAACTTCAAATGCATAAAACGACCCCGTGAATTTTTTTTTTTCGGTTTTCTTTTACCTTTGGTTCTCTATATTAATGGAATTTAGTTTTCCAACCAATTTATCTCATGTGCACACACTCTCGAGTCTCTTTCTGACCCTTTTTATTCTGTGAGCAATTCATTGCAAGTTAGCCTTGAATAACGCAAGGCTTCTTATTAGCTCCAGACATTCGGACGTTCAGAAAGAAGACACACCTCAAGGTGTGTGGCATAGATAGTTAGCAGATGGGTGAGGTAGCTAATGATATATTTGTATCTGTTGAATGATATTTGTAAATGCTGTGTCTCAAATGTGGCTATATTTTGACTAATGTGCTATAATACTCAGAAAAAAAGCTTGTTTTTTATGTTTCCTGGTTTCACGACGTGAAATAATCATTCTTTGTCATGCCATGATGTATTCCGTCCCCCTTTCTGCGGTTTGCTTACTAATAGTCTCTTTTATATACAGTCAGCTAGTAGTAATAGAAAAGAAGTTTAAATATACTTTTGTTATCAGACAGAATTTTCTCTTTCCTCTTGGAAGTCTATCTAGCCCAGTGTGATCTATAAGAAATATATTAGTCATATGTGTGAGTTACCAAGGTAATTTGAAATTTCCTAGCAGCTCCATTAAAAAAGGTAAAAAGAGGGCGCCTGGGTGGCTCAGTGGGTTAAAGCCGCTGCCTTCGGCTCAGGTCATGATCCCAGGGTCCTGGGATCGAGGCCCACATCGGGCTCTCTGCTCAGCGGGGAGCCTGCTTCCTCCTCTCTCCTCTCTCTCTGCCTGCCTCTCTGCCTACTTGTAATCTCTCTGTGTCAATGAATAAAATAAAATCTTTAAAAAAAAAAAAAAGGTAAAAAGAAACAGGTGAAATTAATTTTCAGAATATATTTGATTTAACCAAATATGTCTAAAATATTCTTACTGCAACATGTGCACAATATGAAAAAAACTAGGAATGAGATATTTTATGTCCTTTTTTTCAAAATTTTAATCCTCGAAATCCTCTGTGTAATTCACAATCACGGCACATCTCACCTTCTGAGCGGTAGTTACTTTTCTAGTGCTCATCTGTGTGTATGGTTGCCTGGTGGCTACCATATTGGACAGGAACTTCTCACCCAATTCTTTGGCCTTTCCAAACCTGATCTGCAGAAAGCTGCCACCAATAAATGAAGCAGAGCTTTCTTTTCACAAAGCCCTACTGCTAGATGCTGACTGACATTTGAGCAAAGAAAATGTCCTTATATTTAAGCATCTCAACTATTACTTTTCTAATAACACGCAACCCCTGGGTCACTTTACACCATTTCTCATGATTTGCATTAGGTGTTCTTTGAGACACAACATTAATCCAGTAATAATTAAAATGATATACTGTACTATTAACATTCTCAAATCTTTAAAGCAAAGTGATCTATGCCTGCAGCACTGCCCAGGCTGGCTAATTAAACAGCATACAGTTGTAAATGGCTATTGTAAGCAGTTCCCTATTTAAAAATACAGCTCTGGGAAGTGCAGTTTATGGTGACAGGGCGCTGCCGAGATTGATCAGTTTTAAACAGAGGCCAGTGCAGCACAAACAGAAAATTCTACTCGAGACTCTGGCATCCGGCTACGTTGCGAGGATGGCGCTTTAGTCACAAATGGGCATCCTGTTGAATGGCAAGCTGTGGTCCGGTGTACGCCAGACACCCCAGGGGGGCCAAGGGTGCAGGATGACGGTGCTCTGGGCACGGAATCATCCCCTCGTTCTTTCACATGTGAGTCAGCATTCTGGGGCAACACAACCACCATCCCAAGAGGAGCAGCACAGCTTCCACTCCACCCAGCAACTTCTAATCTGCCCTGATCCGTCCCTGAGCCAAGGGAGTTGGGTGTGTAAACTATAAAGAGACTTGCCTGCATTCCCTTTCCCTCTCTTTCTCTCTCTCTCTCTCTCCCCCGGCCCTCTTTTTCTCATTCTCTCTTTCTACTGGACTTAGAACTAAATTCTTTGCTTCTTATTCTCTCTTCTCTCACTTGTTCCACCATTAGCAATCCAAGTGAATCACTTCTCATATTTTTTTGCACTAACCTTTCCACTGTTCTGAAGAGTAAGCTGTATTTGAATGACCTTCGTCGCTTGAAATGGAGAGGGAGCGGGAATGCCTTTCGTATATTTCACTTCCTTTCAGGACCTCAGGAGAAGAGCTCAGATAAACTCAGTTAGCCCTGAATAAACTCTGGAAGTGAACTGTGTGACACTACCTTCTCCAACCCCAGGTGCCAATCCCCCTGTAAGGATCTTCACGGTATCAACTATCATTGTCCTTGTATCAGGGGTAGAGTCACAGCACCTGGCAGAGTTCATGCTCAGTGAATGAATGAATGAATTCATGTCATCTCAAAGCCGGGCTTTCTGATGATCTCTCTTGAGGCTTGAAGTCAACTTTTGATATTTCCATAATATACCGAAAAATATAAGAAAACTTAGGTTGTAGAAACTAGGGTTTTCTGGGTTACTACTTCGCTCCTCTTCCAGGTTCTCAAGGTAAGAGGTCAAGTGCAGATATGTTTGCCTAGATCGAGTATGAAGTAGAATTAAGAATAAAGTGTTTATGTACCAGAGTAAGCACTGGACCTGTTGTCTTAGGATGAAATCGTTGAAGAGGTAATACAGCTCCTTGCTCAGGACAGTAATTCCTGTAGGTACCCAGGTATTGTGAAATGCTATTTTTAAAACATATGTCTGGAGAAGTGGAGAGTACAAGTTATCCCTTTGGTTTACAACCCATAAAACTTACATTTACCTAATTTTTTTATTCAGTCTGAACAGGGTGTTGGAGTAGCACATTCTATATTCCAGAGTATGACTCAGGGGGCATTACAGTAAACCTTGGGTGTGTTCTAACACACAGCTGTCTAATGCCTCCACTTGCCTGAAAAGAAGAGTGAGCTGGTCCCCAAACAGATGCCATATAGGAATTTGATGAATCATACAAGATCAAACTCTAACCGCCTTTTATAAATACATTATGGACGATCCTTTCTGATCAGAGTAACTCTAATTTCAGTGGTTCAAACTGCCAGACCTGTCAGAGTGGCTACATTTAAATAGTAGAGGATGTGGCCATATCTAGAAGCGGCATTGACCGTGAGCTTTCCTTGCCAGCTACTTTGTATAGTTTAGGAAAGGGGAATCATGAGGCTGCACCTGGGCTTCAGTCAGCCCGATGCAGACTGTGGCTGCCACATTAATATGACTTAAGAGCAGGAAACAGCTGAGGAATAAGGAGAGTGAGAAGCCCAAGTAGTATTACTTTCATCAGACAAACCAGACTTTTTTGTTCTCGCATTGGTTTTTATCCTGCTTTGGTATCAGGGTAATATTGGCCTCACAGAATGATTTTGAATGTGTTTCCTCTGTTCCATTATTTGTAAGATTTTGATAAATATTGTCATTAATTATTTTTCTTAAATGTTCGATAGAATTCACCAATGAAATCTGTGGTCTTGGGCTTCTCTGTGCTGGGAGATTTTTGATCCCTAATTCAATGTTCGTTTTTATTATTCATCTATTAAGATTTCCTATTGATTGGATTCAAGGAATTACCTGGATTTTTTTTCTAAGTCACCTGAACTGTTAGAATATAATTGTTTATAGTAATATGTTATCACACTACGTATTTCTGTGTTATCTGTTGTACTGTTTTCCATTTCTTATTTTGGTTTTTGAGTCATCTTTTTTCCCCTTAGTTAATGTAGCTAAAGAACTGCCAATTTTGTTTCCTTTTTTTTGGAAAAACTGGTCATTACTTTCATGCTATGTTATTATTTATTCTGGCCTCTATTTTATTTATTTCCGATTTTTTTCTATGTTATTTCCTTCCTCTACTAAATCTCCGCTAAGTTCTTTTTCTAGTTCTTTGTAGTGCCATGTTGTTGTTTATTTGTATTTTTTTTCTTAGAACAAGTATTTATAGCAGAAATTTTACTCTAACATCTGTTTCTGCTGCGTCCCATAGATTTGGGAATATTGTGTTTCTTTGTCTTTTGTTTTGAGACATATTTTGATTTGCTTTTTGATTTCTTATTTCTCCCATTGCTTGTGCAGCAGTGTGTTGTTCAATATTTACACATTAAATATTTAATATTTATATTGCAAAAAATAAATATCATTGTTCTAAAGCAGTTTAAAAGCAACAAGAGTCAGAAAAAGATAAAAAAATAAAATGAAATCAATGGGTTTAAAAAATATTGAGAGACTGAGGTAATGAAACACTGAGTGATGTGTAGCCTATTTATCTTCTCTAGAATATCCCATTTTAAGTTAAGGTTAATTCTGAAGGGCACGTAAGACCATTATATATGTTAAGAGTATTTTATATATTATATATATGAGGTTTATTTTTATTTTCTAAATTTTTATTTAAATTCTAGTTAGTTAACCGACATTGTAGTATTAGTTTCAGGTGTAAGTCTAGTAATTCAACACTTCCACATGTGGTCCAGTGTTCATCGCAGCCGTGCTCCTTAATTCCTATTATCTATTTTAACCAGGTTTTAGAACAACGCCTAAATATTTAGGTGACAAGCACAGAGCTTCTACTTTTTGGCATTTGGCAAACTACTATATAAATCATTTAGTTCAGTGGCTAAATAGTTCATGTTTCAAAGCAACAATGTTGATATCATACAGACATAGGAAATCCAAAATAAAGCAGAAAATATGCATCCGTGTACTCTAGTCTACTCAGATACTTCCTGCTTGGGACATTCAAAAACTATGGAAGAAAGTTAATCATATTTAAATATCACTCCATAATTTATAAGTAATACCATTTATTTGGTTCTCAACTGTCACTCACTTCTCAGTGAGGATAGTTGTTACACAGGACATAAATAAAATTAGTGTCCTTACAATTCAATGTCTCAAAGGAAATGACGAATTACAATTTCTGTGGAGAGCAGATGAAACAAAATAATAAAAAAATGTAGATACTGTGATTGGTCATGTGCACAATCACGGGAATAAGGAATTTTTAAAAAAGATTTTATTCATTTATTTGAGAGAGAGAGGAAGAGAGAGAGCTAGATCGGGGAGAGGAGCAGAGGGAGAGAGAGAATCCCAAGCAGGCTCTGCTCTGAGTGCAGAGCCTGACATGAGGCTTGATCTCATGACCCTGACATCATGACCTGAGTTGAAATCAAGAGTCAGACGCTTAACCGAGTGAGCCACCCAGGTGCCCCTGGAATTTTATTTTATAATTATCCAATTATCTAAATTTCTGACAATATTCATTGATCTATCTGTATCAACTTTTGCTCCACTCCACTCCCTTTTAAATATCATCAATATACTATATTCAGATTATGCTGACTTCACTCAATAAGTTTTTACAAAAATGATTATTTTCTCCTGTGTAAAAATAAGAGACTCTTAACATAGACTAAACTCATTTGGACATATATTTCAAACCATGACTAAACATCATCATATATTTTAAGTAAATAGAAGTTCAAAAGAATCTCAATATCTCGTATCCCTAACCATCGGTCTCCCTAAAAACAGATCCATATGACAATAATATAGCAGAAAAACAAACATAAATTCTAAACCCTTATTTGTAAATGGTTGCTAGAAATATAACACCTGCCACATATGGAAAGGGATACTGGAAAAGAAAACAAACGCTTTCTTTTGTAGTGAGGACACGGATTCCTGAGGGAAAAGTAAACTGAGGCATAAATACATTATTAGATTAAAATTAACACAAATGAGGGCGCCTGGGTGGCTCAGTGGGTTAAAGCCTCTGCTTTCGGCTCATGTCATGATCTCAGGGTCCTGGGATCGAGGCCCGCATCGGGCTCCCTGCTCGGCGGGGAGCCTGCTTCCCCCCGCCTCTCTCTGCCTGCCTCTCTGCCTCCTTGTGATCTCTCTCTCTCTGTGAAATAAAATTTAAAAAAATAAAAAAAATAAAAATAAAATTAACACAAATGAAACTATGTCCCAAGTGCCTCATACTCCCATGTCTATGCTGAAGAAGAAAATGTCCTTTTGAGTAATTGAACTAAAAATCTAATGAACACAATAGACACTGGATTTTACCCAAATGACATCAAATCACTGATTAAACAAAATATTAACTAAATATATATGTGAGGAAAAAATCAAAACAGGAAGTAAATTGGATGGTTTTGAAAGCTATAGATCAGAACATTATCATGATTGGGTATAACATTTTGGTTCTAAAAGAAGGCACTAGCTGCACCAAAACCATAGGCGAGTTACCATGGAAACAGTAGCGCTCCCATAATTTCACAGACCTCCTTCTGCAGTAGTGGCCCTTTATTGGTCTGCGTGCACTTCATCCCTTTTATCTTCATGGGACAAATCCACAAATATGCCAGGACTATGAGTCATATCCTTCAATACCACATATTCATGAAAGAATCTTCAGAGAGTGAGTCATGTAACAGATGATTGAGGGGGAATTTTCAGCTTGACATTGTGTAATTTTTCTAACAGGGGTATTGTCTCTTATCCTCTGGCTTCTGAGATGCTCTCTCAGACTCTTACATGGAAACTATCAATGATTTTTAGCTGAATAACTAGACAAAAGACAGGATAGACGAATTGACTACACAGACCCAAGATGGTGGCCTGTATGATAGATAGGCCAGTCTTGGAAGGTCTGATGGACAGGAAGACCATTGTCACTGTTGACCTTCTGCTATCCGGTGGGCTTTCCCTATGTAATGTACATGATTATCTGATCTGTGGGATTTTCCATCTCTGACTCATCTTCATAATGTGTATCTCCCTTTCCTAATCTTCTCAGCTCTACGTTCCAGTCATGAATGTAAGAAAGGAAGAATATTAAAATAATTTAATAGCAAGTTCTTCTTTTAAGCAAGGTGTGTCCCATGTTCTTAATACATATTGCCTCTCTTCATTCCCACAACAACCATGTGAGGTAAGTATTATTATGAATCCCACTTTACAGGTATAAATGTTACATTAAGGAAACAAAACTTAGCGGAAATAGGCATAAAGAAATTTTGTTTTGGTCCTTCACACCTTTGAACATGTATGCTATGGAGCTTGTTCTTACTCTGTTCCTGTGGCTGTGGTAATCAGAGGGTTGTTTGCTCTCCCCTCCCCCGTGCCTTATTCTTCTACTTCTGTTCCCCATCCTACTGAGCCTGGTGTCTGACTCTCCAGAATGGATTAATGCAATAAACAGGGGAATGCTGGATAGCTGGATAGTGGCGGGGAAGCAGAAAGGTGTCACTAGACAAATACTGTGTGAAATCCTGTTGGTTCTCCCTGAACTTGGGGCAAATATTTTGGGGGACTTTTGTGGGTCATTTTGAGTCCCTTCTGCTATGTTGTTGGGAATTCCTCCTTGGCAGTTCCCTTGCTTTAGGTAAGTGCCTCCCTTCCTGCAGTTTCCTTGGCCACTTCTCTAGCATATGGGAATAGATTCTTGTCTTACCACTGGACACTGAGCCGTCCCCCTGCCTCAGACCTTACCCTATACCCATTACCTTCAAGACTGAGCTTGAATCACCGCATTCAATAAGGTGACCCTAACAGTCTATGTCAGAGCATTTCCTGGATACACAGCCCCATAGCATCTCATGCCTATTGCCATCATAGTATTTATCAAACTGCATTGCGATTGGCTTTTGCTGCTTTATAAGGCTCTCTCAAACAAACAATCCTAGGGCAGCTGTCCCATGTAAACAGCCCATCCCTGGGAGAAGTTAAGACTCACAGGACCCAAGATGCAATCCAGAATTATTTCCAGCCTCTTTTTTTATGACAGAACTAGATGGTCAGAAAAATGCTCCAAAATTGGCTTTCCCCACTTTTTTTTTGCAAATCCCACTTTTATGGCCTAGCATACCATTGGCATGTGCAATGATTAAGCAGAATTAACCAGTCATTCCTTTTTAGCATTCTATTATATTTTAAAACATCATGAAAAAATTATTAAAGATTTAGTAGTTTTAGAAGTGACAATACAAGTTTGTCGTATCAGAGAGATCATATGGTAATTGTCTTTCTCTGATTGACTTATTTTGCTTAGCATAATACCCTCTAGTTCCAGGCAGGGCAGGGGGTTGTGGGGGGTAGGGAGGGAAAAATAATGAAACAAGATGGGATGGGGAAGGAGACAAACCATAAGAGACTCCTAATCTCACAAAACAAACTGAGGGTTACTGGGGGGTGGGAGGGTAGGGATAGGGTGGATGGGTTATGGACGTTGGGGAGGGTTGGTGCTATGGTGAGTGCTGTGAAAGGTGTAAGCCTGATGATTCACAGACCTGTACCCATGGGGCAAATAAAAAAAATACATTAAAAAAAAGAAGTGACAATGCATTTTCTAGCTTTTGTCTGACAAAACAGAACTGTGATTTTGGAATATGATTTGCTTTTTAAAAATTATGACTGTTTTGGTACTATTGTTTTCCTCTTACAAAAAATATCGCAACATGATACATCTTTAAAGTATTTGAAACAAGCTATTTTTCTTAGTAACAGACTGGACTAAGCAGCGGTAGGTTCTGGCATTCATTAAAAAGAAGAGACTATACATATCTCAGTAGATGTTAAGATGTACCGCTTGCCTCTGTTGTTTCTTCAAGGGTGAGAGTTTCTATCTACTCAGTCAATTCTTATCACAAATGTGATTTTTTTTTAAACTTGGAGTATATTTGCACATTTCCTAGAAGTCAACTGGGAAAAAAATGACAAAACTCTAACTAGTTTCTAAAATTTTGGGAAAATATAGGCGCTACCTTGTTAATATTGTATTTTTATTGCATGTCTTCAGTTTTCTGAGCCTAAATGAATAATCTATGTTTAGGGGTGTGTGTGTGTGTGTGTGTGTGTGTGTGTGTGTGTATTGGGTATCTCTCTGTTATATAAAAAGCCAACAGATACTCTGACAATTTATGTCAACTTTAAAATAGAGAACTGAGCCAAAGTATAGAGAGTAGAAATATAACTATCTAGTAATTAGGAGGGCAAGACAACCTTCTAATATATGCAAATAGCAGATAAAAATAAACAGTAATAAAAATTAATAATAATAAAACAAGAAAAATTATGAGGACACAGGAGGATCAAAAACAAAATAAAGCAAAATAAACTTCTCCATGGCAAGAAAGAGAACAGAAATATGAAAGGGTAAGGGAGATAAAAATCCTTATGCAGGCAGAGGCAGCCAAGACTTTGTTTTCTGAAAGAGAAATGAAAACTAAATGTGTTCCATGTATAATTAGAAAAAAAAAGTTTCCTCGCAATCTGGAGCCTGAAAACTAGACAAAAAGTCATTGCTAACCTTTGTCTGAAGATATGATTTTTAGAGCATTATTAGTTCAGGGACACGAGTCTTTTTTTTTTTTTTTCCTACCAGGAAATACTCAAGCCACTGTTTGGTTCTGCGACAGATATGTGATATCTCCAGCAACACTCTGAGTTGGGGAACGGGTTCTCTGACTGGCCCTGGCTCTGGAAGAGGACCATAAACACAAATACGAAATTGGTGGACAGGGAGGAGTTAGCACAGAGTAAAAGCTATGGGGACACTTCCACACAGCATGCATTTAAGCCCAATTTCTAAGGCATGTGAATAATCTAAGAGAGTAAGAAAGAAGTTAACAAAATCATTTGGAATAAGAATGCACGGTAGACTCAAATAACTGTGTAGATGACTCTGACAAGGCATTTTATATGTTCTATGTGTTCAAAAAGAAAACATAGGTTCCTTTTATTTTTTAAATTATGAAATAAAAACAGGCATAAGTGAAACAAGGACAGGTGGATATAATGATGATATAATTTAAAATATAGGAAAAAATAACAATTTAATATAATAATATAATAATATCAGCTAAGGATGACAGCACGACAATATAATAAGATAGGTACCATTATTCTTATTTATAAATATGAGAAAACTGAGGGGCAGTGAAGAAGTAACTTACCCGAGGTCACACAGCTAGTATTTGGCAGAACAATCTGGTCTAGAATTCTTAAAACATTTGAAAAAGCTTTCCATAAAATAGGTGGGATAGACTCTTGTCTATACAGAACAGATGTGAGAATTATTGAATTTCGAGATAGTACTAGGAATCCAAAAAGAACTCAAGACAAATAAAGAGAGACATTAAAAACAGACAAGCAGGGCACCTGGGTGGCTCAGTCAGTTAAGCAGCTGCTTTCGGCTCAGGTCATGATCTCAGGGTCCTGGGATCGAGGCCCACATCGGGCTCCCTACTCAGCGGGGAGTCTGCTTTCTCCTCTCTCTCTGCCTGCCTCTCTGCCTACTTGTGATCTGATCTCTCTCTCTGTGTCAAATAATAAACAAAATCTTTAAAAACAAACAAACAAACAAAAAAGCACAGGGAAGAGAAAATGGGAGATCAGTTGAGACCTTCTAGCATTGTCATGTAAAAAGCTAGGAAAAGAGTATGTAGATGATGGAGAAGCAATATACTTAAAAATAACTACTGTTTTTGGCTTTTAAATTCAACTTGAATAAATCAAATATTAATATTACAAATCAAAACATCTTCAAATAGTTTTCTTTCTGTGGACAACCACCACTTGTTTAAAATTTTATTTATAATTTATTTTTCACATTTTATTGAGATATAATAGACATACCACATTGTGTGAATTTAAGGTGTACAATGTGATGATTTGACATACTTGTATATTATGAAATAATTACCACAATAGAGTTAGTTAACACCTCTAACAATTCACATAATTACTGACTTTTTTTCAGTATTTAAGAAATACATGAAGTCTTCAGAACCAAAAGCCATTGTAAGTGCCAAACAGAAAATATATGAATAAAGGAATCTAGATAGAGACATGTTGTAGTCAAACTGCACAACACAAGGGAAGGAAAAACAAATATTCTAAAAAAATCCAGGAGAAATACATTACCTATAGTAGGAAGGCAATTAAAATCAGCATCACTCTTTTAAGCAACCAGAGAAGCTAGAAATTAAGGAATCATATCTTTAAATTTTGTGTAAAAAACAAACAAGTAACCTCTTCACTTAAGACAGGTATTCAAGACAAACTTTCATGCAAATATAAGAGCAAGTTTTTCTGTTTCTTCTTCCACTACCTTTTTGTTCTTCTTTTCCTTCATGAAAAATTAAATCCTAATATTGTTAGATGGGGCTGAGCAAGATGACATCTATACCAGGCATGGGGTCAGAGATGAGAAGGGGGTGGTTACACAGTGTGTCAGAGACAGAACAGATGAGGAGAGATGGGTATGGGTTGGGGGAGGGTAAGGTGGGCTCCTGCCTAGGAATAAGGTACCAATGTACTAGCAGGGTGAGAAGACTCATCTGACGTGTCATGTCAGAGGCCAAGCAGATAAGAGGGGGTCCACGTGGAAAAGTGAGCTCATCTGGGATGTCAGTGTCACGTAGGTTGAGTAGGGCATCTACTTGACTACGAAAGATTGGTTATATTCAGAGGGACTGGTCAAATAATAAACATATTAATTCTAATAGAAGTTATGTTTCTCGTATTAGGAAAGAGTATAGAAACACAGGGGAAAAAAGATAAGAATGAACCTCATAGTTTTTGGTTGAATGGGAGCTACCCTCATGACTTTCCAGATATGTTGACAGATACAAATATTTTTATATATTTCTGTCAGGGATTGACCAGAGAAACAGAAGTGTTAGGAGTGATATAGAATAAGGAATTTATGGTAGACGTTCTACCTTAGGTTATCAAGAGATCTGGTTATGCAGTTTACACGTAGCTATTGCTTCTGCCTCTGATGTTGGACCAGAGGTCAGCAGAGTGAGCAGGCAGGAAAGGACCATGTTTGTGAAGTGTGGAGGGCAAGGAAAAATTGGAACCCACGAGAATGAACCCATGTCAGTCTCACACTGCCTCCAATGTTGATGATAAGTGATCTTATCTGCAGGGGAAACTGATGCCCTTTCTCACAGAGCTAAATAAACATGCACGTGACATAGTTCCAGCAGGAGCGGGAGGAACTGTGCATTCTAATGGTGGCTCATGTCAGCCAGATTTTCAAGAAGCTTCACAGCATCTGACACTTCACCATCCTTTTGATCATAAACATGGCTGCTACTCCCTTCCCATCTTTCAGATCTCAATCAGATTTCCCTTGTGAGAGGTTCTCACTCAGAACCACAAAGGGAAAGGAATTCTGAGAACCCAAATTCAAGCTTAGGTAAGGTGAAACAGTCACCATGATCACAAAAGGAAAAAGAGTCATTTTATACGGAGAAGGCCGTCAATATCACTTTAATCAAGTGACCATTGTGATCTTCATCAGTAATGGAATAAATTGAGGTTTTGTGCTCCTTGATAAAAATGCAGCAGAATGCAGTATCTCTCCTAAAATAGGCCTGCATTTGTAACATGAAACTATTCATGAGGGAACAAAAGTCCCAAATAAAGAAATATTCTTCAAAATAACTGGTCCATAAGGTTCAGACATGTCAAGGACATAAACGTCAAGGAAAAAGTCAGGAACTGTTCCAGATTAAAGAAGACTAAAAGAAACGACAACTAGGGCACCTGAGGGGCTCAGTCGTTAAGCTTCTGCCTTCAGCTCAGGTCATGATCCTGGGGTCCTGGGATGGAGCCCCACGTCAGGCTCCCTGTTCAGTAGGAAGCCTGCTTCTCCTTCTCCCACTCCCCCTGCTTGTGGTCCCTCTCTTGCTGTCTCTCTCTCTGTCAAATAAATAAAATAAAATCTTAAAAAAAAAGAAATGACAATTAAATGCAACTCATGATTTTGAAGTGTATTCTTTTTGCTACAAAGGACAATTTGTAATAATTAGGAAATTTTGAATAGGGTCTGAGGTTTAGAGTAGTAATATATGAATGTCATTATTTTTCATTTTGATCATGTTGGAAAAAATTTGTTTTTAAAAAACAGATGTCAAAAAATATCTGTGTATAAAAATATATGCTGAAGTGTTATGGCATCAAGTTGACCACATGGTCTCAAATGGGTCAGGAAAAAAAATCTTGAGGATTCTACTTTTGTCACTTTTTAATAAAGTTTTTTCCAAATAGAATAAATAAAAGGTTAAAAGTCAAGTGCTAATAAATACAGTGGACATTTATCCCATGTTTGCCAAAAACCAAACACTGTCCTAAATCCCTTGTATATATTATCTTATTTAATTTTCACAACCCTGTGACTTAGAAATGTTTTTTATTACATTCTCATGCTAGGATACATAAGTGTTGGTTTCCCAATGTCATAGAGTTAATGGGTACAGAGACAAATAGGAGCCTAGTTTGTCATTAGAACCTAAGCTTTTAATCACTACACAATACTGATATTTTTCATTAAAAAATGACCAAGCGTGATTACCAAATCATATCCTCAATGAAGAATGCATTTCATTGGGGAAAAAAGTGAACACAGTGTGGAATAAAAGAAACAATAGTGAATATACAAACTGATAGAATAAATTAGGAAACATAACTAGGTACTGTGAGAAAAAAATAAAGAGAATTCTAAATAACAAGATGGTTTGATATTTGAAGGTAATAAAAGCACTGAAATCCCAAACGTTTCGTAGAAAAAATAATGGCTAAACATAAATATTAAAATCTAAATAAATCATTCAGATAACAAAAATACGATTTATAGCTTTAGGAATGGCAAATAGAGAAAAGTATTTAAAATATACAAATATTTTTTTAAAAGCAGGGAGAAAATGTTTTGATGAGAAAACTCATACATAATGACAGGATAAGTCCAAATACATTTATCTCTAAATAAACATAAATGAGTTAAACTCATTCGCTTAAAGACAAAAGCTTCATCGCAGATTTAAAATAATCTAGCTCTTTTTGTTGCAGAGATACCTGAAATAAACCTACATAAAGATTGAAAATAAAGGTATGAAAGAGAAAAACAGAAAAATTCCAAAAAAAAGATAAATCATCATATAGCTAAATTCTTACAGAGCAATGGAATGGCTTTGATAGTCATAGAAAATCAGGTAATTATTAAGATAGCAATCTACTCAGAAATTACAATGGTCAAAATCTAGTAAGCACAAAAGAACATGATTTCAAAATATAAAGCAGAACTGACAAAATGACTAAGTTCCAATCAGAGTGAGAAATGTTAACACACATGTCTCAGAAATTATTGTTCAAGTAGATTAAAAAATTAGTAGAAAAACAATAAATTTGAACGATGTTATAAATATTTAAGGTGGAAATCTCAAAGATAGATCATATTTTGAGCTGAACAACAATGAAAGCAAAATATAGCAAAGCTTGGGGGCAGAATGCAAGTGCAACTTCATGTTTATTTTATAACTTGAACATCTTCATTTTTAAAAATGAGAAATCAAAAAAAGTGATGTTTTCAAAAAAGCTATGAAAAAAAGATGAAACTAAAGAAAGCAGAAATAATGAAATAAAAACAGGTAAGCACTAAAATTAACAAAAACTAACACAAAAGATTCGTATTTTTTGAAAAAAAAAAAACAAAAAGTAATACAACAGATAATTGTCAAATACTGCTAATAAATAAAAAAAAGGAACCATCTCAAGTATATGATATTGGTGCCACAAAATAGAAAAAAAAATGTTAACAATAGACTAACTAGATAGCTTTAAATAGTAAATAAATATTGTAAATTTGATACTATATTGGATAAGAAAACAATATAAAGACTACTCTCTTATATAAAGACTGATGCAGAAATCCTAAATAAAATATCAGCCAATCAAAAATGGCAGTGCTTGAAAATAAAAGTATTGCAATTAAATAAGTTTTATTTACAGTATGTAAAGTGACTCAACTCCAAAGAATCTATTATAATAATATAACCTATCAACAAAATTAAGGAGAAAATACCACAATCACCTCAAAGATACAGAAATGCAATTTATTCATAGTAGAACTGCATTACATTTATGAAGAAAAGGAAATTTCTTAAGTAAAAAAGTTCATCTACAAATAAATTACAACAAACAAAATATTCATTTAAGACATATTGGAAACATGCCTGTAAAGATAGGAATCACAGGAGACTTCCATTTAATTTTGTATTGGAGGTTCTTATCAGTACAATATGGACAAAAAAAAGAATAATATTTGGAAAAGAGGAAACGAAATTATCTGAGAATAGTATATTTTGCTATGCAAATCCAAGAGAATGTACTTGCAGACATTTAGTAAACAGATGGCTAAAAACAACCCCAAAATAAGAGAGTTTCTAAGTATCCTAATAAATTGTTGTGAAATATACTAGGAAAAAAGAAAGCT
This sequence comes from Ailurus styani, assembly GCA_002007465.1. Lineage (NCBI taxonomy): Eukaryota > Metazoa > Chordata > Mammalia > Carnivora > Ailuridae > Ailurus > Ailurus styani. Next base: position 404,784 of record LNAC01000651.1, on the reverse strand, counting down.
TACCCTCAGTAGGAAAGCAAAAACAAAATAACAGTAAAGCATATAGCAATAAGCCTAATAAAATACTCAAGATCTCTCTGGAGAAAATTAAAGAATATGATTGGCAGACAAAAAAACTATTTTTATAAATGGAAAAATATACTATGTTAATGGATGGTAAGACCCAATATCAGAAAAGATACAATGTCCAAATTAATCTCTAAATTAAACTAAAGCCAATAAGATGACAAAGAGTTTTCACAGAATTGAGCAATCTGCTGTTAAAATAGGATGGCGGCAGGGAGACAAACATGGCCAAAAGCGGTAGAAACACCACAGAAGAATTCCAAGGTGGAGAAATTTATGAAGACATATTTTGAAAGTATGGTATTTAAAACACTAAACTATAACCTCAATTATTAAACAAACAGCCCACTGGAACAGAACAAAAACTGTAGAAACAGTTACCAGTATGTGTATTTACATGAACAAACATTTATATAATATATAGATCGATACTACACATATATATGCCTATATATATGTAGTATACATGTATATGTAATTTATATATAGTATATCATATAATATACATAGTATATATCTATATACATGGATATAGTATAAATCTAATTTATGTATCAAATATATATACACACTGTACCTAATCCTATATATCTATACTATATAATTATACAGATGCGTACATATATATACACATCGTATATACATACTAAATACACACACACACACACACATATCCATAATATATGGAGAGAGAGAGGGTGAGAGATACAGGGAGGAAGGAAGGGAGACGTGTCTGTTTTTGCAGTTTACGTTGTGTTCCTCTGTTCTCTTTACGTGTGTACGTGTTTATATCTATAGCTATAGGTATAGCTATAGATATCTGATATGATCAAATATAATTATAAATCAATATGAAAATAATGACTAATGCCTTTATTAGCAATACAAATTTTTTATCTCTGGGAAAAGAAAACTAAAACTTTACCTCACAGTGGACAAAATAAATGGATACTTAAACACAAAAGCAAAGCTTTACATTTCTAGAAGACAACACAATAAAATATAATAGTAAATTAGGAATAAGGACAATTCCTTAAACAAGGCTCCAAAAGCACAAGGATGAAGAAGAAAGCCGGGAAATTTGACTACCTTAAAAGAATATTTATACAACGAGATATTACATATACATGTTGTGATTATGTACACTACATCAGGGCATCTAAACAGGGCAGAATATTAATGAGAACTATATCTGGAAAAAATATTCATAGCTTTTCTTTACACTGTTATTCTTAGAACTTTTCTGTATGTTTGAGATGATTTCCAAATAAAAGTATTTAAAAGACAATATAAAGGGAATAAAAGAGTAGCCACAGACTGGAGAAGGGAACGATATAGGGAACCAAGAGAGGATTATTACATATAAGGAAATCTAATAAGTTGCTTAGAGGAAGAAACCACCCAATATAAAAATGAACAAAGCATATGAACAGGCAACTCAAACAATTTTTGAGAAAATAAAATAGTCAATAAACTTATGAAAATGTGCTCAATCTAAGTAATCATAAAAGAATTGCAAATTAAAAATAACAAATCTTTTATGTTAAAAGTCAGGTGGTTAATAAGAGAACGTCAATAGCCAAATTATGGAAGCAGCCCATGTCCATCAATAGATGAATGCAGAAAGACAAGCTGGTACACACACACACACACACACACACACACACACACACACATATATACACACAGTGGAATATTACTCGGCACTAAAAAAGAGTGAAATCTTGCCATGTACAACAACATGGACGGAGCTAGAGAGTATAATGCTCAGTGAAGTAAGTCAGTCAGAGGAAGACCAATACCATATGATTTCACTCATATATGGAATTTAAGAAACAAAACCAATGAGCAAAGCAGAAAAAAAAGAGACAAACCAAAAAATCAGACTGGTACTATAGAGAACAAACAGATGGTTCCCAGAGGGGAGGTGGGGGGCAGGATGTGTGAAATAGGTGATGGGGGTAAAGAGAACACTTACCGTGATGAGCACTGAGAAATGTAAGCATCGTTGAGCACTCTGTAGTACCCCCGAAGCTAGTAACACCGAATGTTAACAAAACTGAAATTTAAGAAGAGAAAGAGAGAGAACACCAAGGGTGTTGAAAAAGTGAGTCAACTACTACAATGCTACTAGAGGAAGAATACATTGGCACAACCACATTCGTGAGAAACCTATAACGCACACGTGCAGATGGGGACCACACAGTATGGACAGCACCATGTTCCAGACGTTGTAAAATCAGGACAATCCTTTCTTCAAAAATGAAAACTGACTCTTGGGGTTGACCCTCTGGAGCGAGTTTTGGATGCTGGCTGTTTACCACACACTTGTTGTAGTGGCCAGTCTGAACTGTAAAGATGCTTTGAACCACTTGCTCAGTCACTGGCTCTACACAACACACAGGTCTGTATCAGATAAGCAGAGGCAAGCCAGTGACTCAGCAAGCCACTTGGCTGTTTCCAAATATACAGACCTTTGTTTGCGGGGGTGAGGTTGCATCAGCCTCTTTCAACACACCTGGTGACAGAATATCAAAACCACTCTTGCTGTGACGTTTGGGCAGAGTGATGAGAGGTGGGATTTTACTGTGAAGACTTGATTAAAATAATAAGTTTCATCATTGCTATTTGGTTTTGATATTTTAGGTACAAGTGGAAAACAGCGGAGAGTATTGTTTCTTTGAAAGTATCACTCATGACTTAATGTTAAATGTTCTCTGACACCTTGAAGTTTTCCCTTTGTGACAATTTCCCACTCCGTAACAGGTAAGGTATTTACTGAGCTCTTGTTAGAACAGCCCACAGACAGAAACTTCCCCTCATTAAAAATGGTTCACTGTTGAATATTGCAATTCTCATGTGTGTCCATTTGACTCACGTTAATGTCTGAGTTTGCTTTCAGCTATGCCTTTTGGGGGAGTAGTTTTATTAAAATGAACTTATATGAAGTGTTATGTCATTATTTGAGTCCAACATTCATTTGTTTCAATCACAAATTTTATTGAGCGTCAAGAGGGTAACCTGTCTTGACCCTGGAGCCGAAAATAATACTAGCCAGCATTTATTGAGCATTTATTATGCGCCAGGCATTGTTCTGACAGCTTTATGTGAATGACCTCATTTAATCTTCCTAAAAACTCTATGAGGTAGACGCTATTATTATCCCATTCTACAGGTGAAGGAACCGTTGCAAAGGAAGGTTAAATCATTTGTTCCACATCACTCAGCTAGCAGTTAAGGGACCCAAGATACAAACCTAGATAGTCACTTGGCTTCTGAAAACACTTCTAACAGCTATGTGATTCTGCCTCTTGTAAAAAATGATCGTATTTCACGTCAAAATAAGCACGGGAGATTTTTAACCTAGCACCACAGTATGTGATCGTTTTAATTAAGTACAACAGTTTCATGGTACAGTTTAGCAAAATTATTGAGCCTTTTGCTTCCCTTTGATTTCACTTGAGGTCAGTCTGAAAAAACTAATATTAGATAGAGGTTAACACTACAAGTTCAGACTTGTGGGTCTTGACAATAATAGTTGTAGAGTTTCAGAAAGGTGGCAAATGAAATCCCCATGTTTCCCAGCAGGGAACAGCGTGACTCTCCAGTGGGCGGGCATTTGCGTCACGCAAGCAGGTGGCCTGGAACGGAGCATGGATCGTGGGATGCTGGCATATTGTAAAATGCTGAGTTGCAGTAATTCTGTTCCCCTTTCTAGTCCTTGCTTAATCCAGCAGTTCCTTCAGGACTGGGGTCTTGTGTCTCCTCCCAGTTCTTGCAGGGACTGGTGTAGAACTTTTCAAGTGTCATTCTCTCATTTGTAGTAGTTCTTTTTTTTTTTTTAAGATTTTATTTATTTGTTTGTTGGTTTGTTTGTCAGAGAGAGAGAGAGAGAGCACAAGTAGGGAGAGTGGTAGGCAGAGGAAGAAGCATGCTCCCCACTGATCAAGGAGCCCGAGGCAGGACTCGATCCCAGGACCCTGGGATTATGACCTGAGCCAAGGCAGATGCTTAACGGACTGAGCCACACAGGTGCCCCTGTAGTACCTCATCCTATCCTCAGTTTTGAATGACAAGAAGCACAGATGATTTTCTTTTTATTTTTCTTTCTCTTTCTCTCTCTCTCTCTCTTTTTTTTTTTTTTTTTTTTTTTTTAGAAACAATCAAAGCTGTTGTTAAGCTTCACCAATAAGTATAGTCAGTGCAAAGAGCATAACTCTGTAACACAGATCTCTGGACAATTTCTAGAAAGCCCTTCAGATGACTTCATCCTTTCAATCACTTCATCCTTAAAAAGCAAGCAAACACCCAAACAAGAAAAACCAAAAACACAAAACCTACAGTGGAATCGCTTCTGCTCTCACTTCTGAACTTTGTTCTGTGCTCCTGCCTCAAACCCTATCTTCTGCCCATTTTTTTAAAGATTGAGCATAACTCACCATATTCCATAAGATGACCCCACAGTGCCCCTAACAGTGTGGGTTGCAGACCTCTCCTGTCTCCACAATCCCATAGAATTTCACGCCGACCACGATCACAGATTTTATCCCAGTATGTTTTCCCGTATTATTCTTTTTCATGCATCTTCATTCTGAACTTAAGTTCTTTGAGGGCACAGATGGTGATGACAATGATTAATTTTTTAATTATTACTTTTATCCTTGGCGTGCAGTAGAGTTCTTGGTAGAGAAAAGTTGCTCACTAAATATTTGTGGGGGGAAATCCATAATTTTCAGTTTGAAAATGACTTTGACAATATTATTGTATTTGACCTTCAGCATATCACGATGAACGGCTATCATCCCTCCTGAACACTGTTACTAGCATTAGTATGCAAGGGGAGCGGTTCACGGCAAAATATGCTAGAGTATCTGCCCAGGTTGGTCCTGGTACCTGAGTAACAGCCTAGTTGCCGAGGAAGAGGTAAAACAGACAATTTTAATACAAGTAGTTTAGAACACTCCTCTTCAAAGAGTGTGTAATGTGCAATGTTGCGTGATGTATTGTTAATGATTTGCATTTTTTTAAAGATTGGTAAAAAATGATTTCCTGCAGAGAAGAGTATAAATTATTACTATGATGCCTCTATGTTTTTTTTCTACAAAAAGCCAACAGCTTTAACATTTAAATAAAGTGATTGAAGTACCTAATAAATAAAGTGAAATGTGGAGAAAGCATATTGCTCTTGCCTAATAAAAGATATTGTGAATAAAAAAAATGAGTATTATTTTTAAAAAGGAGGAATTAATCTCAAACGATAACTTAACACAACAATAGAAACACACAAATAATAGTTAATTCTCTGGTTTAATGGAAAGTTAACATATATTTTTGAATTGAAAATTAATTATAATATTTATTTGGTGGTTATTTAAATAAAAACTCACATTAAACAGTTATTTAAAATACGTGACAATTAAATATTAAAAAGGAACACTGTTATAGAAAATATTTTGTTGTATATATGATCCCTCACCCACCCTAAAAAAGTTTTTAAAGATGTTTTCAAAGAAATCAATACTTTAAGATTTGGTTTGAACAGAGCACTGTATGCACCGTGTTTGTATACACCCTTTGTTATATTATCTAGCTCCTTGATGTGTAGGGGTTTATGCATGGGAGTGTGTGTGTGTGTGTGTGTGTTTGTGTGTGTGTGTGTGTGTGAGTGTGAGTGTGTGTGTGAAAGCATGTATTTATACTACCATATCTGGGCTGGGAATTTCCCACTACAGCAGATACAGAGAAAAGGCAGCTGGAAATGGTGGGAACTATTTATTTGAAAACTAACTCAGCCATTCCTAAATTCATGCCCATTAAAAATTATTGAACCACTGAGCCTCAGTGTTTCTATATATAAAATGGGAAAAAAATGAGGATTAGCAATCGCACATATGTGACACCTGATAGAATGCATTAGGGGCTGACAGATCCCGATAGATCCAGTAAGTGAGAGCAAAGATTGTTTCCATCATTACTCTTATTAGTACTCACTTATATTTGGCTAACTGCTTGGTAAAACTCAGGGACAGAAAATCTAAGTATTAGGGTTAGATAGACTGGAAGCTTTAGTGTACTTCCTTCCTTCCACTGCTGAGATCTAGGACTCTTCACACTGCCTGTACTTATTGTCCCCAGCCACGGTGATTTATTAGAATGGTTATAAAGTGTGCTACTTTTACCAATGGCTTTCCGGCATTTGAAACCCTTTGGTCTTAGAACAACTCTCTGCCCTTGGTATCCCCTGTCCTGCAGGTCAGGAGTCTGAAGGCGGGGTTCGAAGGGGTCAACCTGGGAGCCTTCGGCCAGCGCTAGAGTGGAGATTAAACCCAAGTTTCAGCTTCTGAAGCTCTACCCTTCCCGCCATTCTCATTTGGTCTCCGAGCCAACAACGAGCCGAACACCATGCCCTGCAGACAGAATTTATCATCCAAAGCAGAACGTAGTGGCGGGTGAGCTGGGGTACTATTAGGAAGGACGCTATGACAAGAGGAGTATGTTGAGCTGAGCAGGATACAGAGGAAGGTGGGCTTTCGAGCTCCAGCTTCCTTCGAAAGTAGCTTGGGACTTATAATTAAAAACAACAACAACAAAAACACCACCACCACCACCACCAACAACAACAACAACAAAAACCACCCTCAAAGTAGCAAAGAAGAGACAGGTAGATAATAATAGCTATAGCTATTAGGACAAGAGAAATATACCCTTTATGTTCCCAAACCCACAAGACCAAGATCTGGAGTCTCAATGCCGTGAAAAGGAACAGTGTATGGGAGAGAAAGAAAACAGGTGGAGCTTATTAGACAGAGCTCGACTACAAGGGAGCTGACAGGAAAGACGAGTATCACTTCCTGAAGGGCTAGCCTCCGAGGTTTGTCAAGGCGCTTTCCCCAAGGGTGAGAGGCTGGGAATAGGGAAGTGTCCCCTCAGTCCCATTGTCATTATCTTGTGGTGGTTACTTTTCAGTGGATAGAAGACAACCACAGGAGGCCTTTCTTCATGGTCAACATTCTTTAGGGCTCCTGGAAAATAGTACTACTTGAATAAACAGGCTTTAGATCGTTGCTTCTAATTTTTCCCAGAGAACCATGACTCCCTAATGGCTGTTATCTCTCATCTTTTCCAGAAGGAGGTATTTGTCTCTACACTTATGGAAACTTTTAGCCCTTGCCTCAGGCCAGTGACTTTAGAGGAGTTAAGTCCCTCTTCCTCTCCCTATACTATCTCACTTAGACAGAGAGAGATACTGCATTCCTTTATAAAATTCCAGCACTTTGTTTAGTGCCTAGAATATAGTAGAAGCTCAATAAATGTTTATTAAATTGACTTGGATTTTTTTGAGTTGAGGTGTTTGGTAAATAAAGGAGTGGGATGTTAGTCAAAGTTACACAGTCTTTTGACTTGTGCATGGTGGTAATAAATTTGTAATTATTAGGTGCCTTTTTCTAAATATCATATATTAAATCATATCATATATTATATGATATATTAATATATCATATATTAAAGAATATTATATATTGAATCATAATTTATCATATATTAAATGAATATCATATCTTAAATATAATATATTAAAGATATACAGTGCATACTGACCTATGACTAATCACATTGTGATTTGGGGCAAAAGGCAGAGACAAGGAAATTAATTTCCAGTTTGAGCAAGAAATATCTTTGTTGTAAATATTAATCCACAAATAATTGGCTAATTTCATTAGATTGGTCAAATGGGTTATATAATTGAAATGATGGGTTCAATTCAATGAGAAGGGCCCCATCCTGTATCTCTGGATGGGCACAGCTATATGTTTTGTATATGCTAATTAATGTAATGTTTCTCTTTTCATATATTTCTCACACCTGCTGCCACTGATAAACAGATACATTACAGTGTGCTCAATACAATACAGTTCTGTATTTCTGGTGTGCACACCTTGAATTTATTTTGAGGTGGGAGCTGTCCCATGTAGAGCCTCTGAATAAATTAAAACTGACATCAGGTGTTGAATCTGTGATGGGTGTGTCACTGGTGGATAAAGGAGCTTCGTGACACACCATAGCTTTGTCATTGACTGGACACACACTCTTCAGTTTATTGGGCCTTAGGGGTTGGGTCTGGGAATATTTAGAGGAAGATCCAATCCACAAGGTAGAGAGATTGGTTAATGAGGAATTGACCCTGGGATCCAGGGCTAGTATCAACAGCTTCTCATCAAAACTTTCCAGACTTTTGTACTGCTTCATGTACATTCTGTGATGCTTTTCAGAAGCTCTTCAGAAGAACTTTGGGCAGCAGAGGGCAAGTACGAGGCAGTGACAAAAAAGTACACACTGAGATCAAGAATTCTCCCTTCTGGATCTGTCTGTACCACTTGACTAAATGTAAGTCCTGGATCAAGTCATAGAGTTTTCCAGGCTCTAGTTCCTCATCTTCAATATGAGTGGTTGGTGTAATGTATGCCTTAGGTTCTTGGGTCCCTAGTGACATTTCCTGGTCCATTTTCTGCAAATATTGTCCATTTTCCCAAGGTGCAAATGAAGGTGAAAACAAAGATGTGTCAGAATTTTCATTCTAACTAGTGATGTCTCAGGAAAATCCACTACTGCCTGCAAATATTTTAAAACGAAGATGGCTTCTGATTTTTGTCCCTTCTTACAAAATTTATTTTGAAATTTTTCTCCGGTACTCTTCTGATTTATAACCGCCTCAGGTGAAGATGCTGGTGGCATTCAAAGATCGAAAGGCTTGGAGAATTATTAAGTAGTCAATTTTACTAACCACAATTATATGCAAATTTACTTAAGGAAGTGCTTTAATTCATCTGCTAGGAAAGTACCACATTTAGGGCGCCTGGGTGGCTCAGTGGGTTAAAGCCTCTGCTTTCGGCTCAGGTCATGATCTCAGGGTCCTGGGATCGAGGCCCGCATCGGGCTCCCTGCTCAGCAGGGAGCCTGCTTCCTCCTCTCTCTCTCTCTGCCTGCCTCTCTGCCTCCTTGTGATCTCTCTCCCTCTGTGAAATAAATAAATAAAATCTTAAAAAAAAAAAGAAAGTACCACATTCACATTCAAATTTATTAAGAAATTACCACATAGTTGTAAAGCGACCCAGAAGATTCCAAAGGCTAAGGTGGAAAGTTTTCTCAACTGCACCCTCCAGTAGGCGTGAGAATTATAACATTCTCCTAACTGGTCTGTGCAATGAACTGTGGCTGGAAGATCAGACCTGTAAATGTAACGGCTTGCTCAGGAGGGGAGAGCGCAGTCAGAACAGTATGTTCTAGCAGAACCCAAACACATACAGACACAGAAAAACCCACTCACCAAGGATAAGAGCGCAATGCCTCAAACACCAGGACGATCATAGGAAGGGCACCCATCCATGGCTTGGCCATGGCTAATAGATTTCCTGTTAATGATTAACTAGGAGCACTCCACAGAGCACACAGCCTCAGTGATTTCTCAAATCCCAGAATGAAGCGTTTGCCAGGTGACTTGAAGGTCTGTTAATGATCACTGAAGGTAAAACCTGCTTGCTGACAGCTTCCCACTTTTTCTTGAGAAATTATTTTGCTCCTCTGGGATAACTGTACAGACCTTTTGATAAAAATATTAAAATTCTATTTAGATGTACAATGTTTTAATGCAAATTTTTAACCATAAAAACCAAACGCTCCATTCAGTTAAATTAATAGAATTACAAAAAGATGTAATGATAGCAATTAAGTCTTGAAAATGCAAATTTTATAGTCAAGGACAATTACCTCATTTATAGTATATTGGAATGGTGCCAGATGAAGGTAATTTAGATCCCCCCAGTTCACAGTTACATCATGATGGATATCTTCACTTCATTAGTACAACAAAGATGGGTGAGAAGTTAGACAATACATAAAAAAAAAAAAAGAACCAAAGAGTATTTGACCTTTATAGTATAACTGGAACCAGAATTCATTCACTAATTTATCAAATATTTAATGAGTACCAATTATCTAAAATATTAGTGATGTGTATATTTTCTCTGCCTTAGAGAAAAAAGATCTCTTTATTTTCAGCATCCACAAAATACTGATTTCTAGAGAGATCAGATTTCTTCAAAACCAGGACGGGTTTTTGGTGCTTGGTGTGTATCTCTATGCACTGTGCAGATGACCTGATTTCATGTTGTTTGGAATGATACCAAGGCTCCCTGCAAAAGAACAATGGATTTTTCACTAATTATCTTCTCTTCTATTTGAGCACGCTTAAAGTAATTTTTGGTGTCTTCAAATCATACAGCTGTGAAATTGTACTACCTAAATGATTATTTGTGACATTTTAATATTTACTATGTATTTTCTAATGCTCTTTATTTTAATATTATCATCTTGACTGCAGTTCATTTGCACAACATCCAGAACACATTATCCTTTCCACATTACAGGAAGATGAGTAACTTTACCAAGGATAGAGAGAGAGAGATATTTAATAGTAGGAGTGTAGGTTTTTTCAAACACCTATGTTCATTTATTCTTAATGCATTTTTTCTCTGCTTATAGTCATAAAAAAACTAAATAGCCCATAATCTCCTCTTTTGCCCTCTAGAGGGCACTAGATCTCACTTCTGAAGATAAAGGAAGTTCAATCAGCCCTACTTGCTGCTGTTAAAATTTTCCCCTTGAGTCATTATCTCTAGAGAGGAATTACTCCTAAGACAGCCAGTGACTACGAGGAGCAGGTGGTTTAGTCCTTGCTACATCGCTCCTGGACAGAGGGAAACCAACGTGCTCTGGGTGACAGAGGGACTATGCTGGTTAAACGTGGGCTTTGGAGACAAGTTGAAACATGGCTCAGGCACATCCTGGATATGTTGAGCAAATCATTCAACCTTTCTATCTCCCAGTTTCCTCATCTGTAATATGAGGATAATAATAACACTCCATAGTGTGACTGTGAATATTGAAATTAACAATACGAATAAAGAAGTTAGAGCAGAGACGTGTCTACAGCAAGCACTCAGTAAGTATTACTTTTACTTATTATTATTCTCAATCCCTTTTTTGGAATATAATCCCCAATAAAGATTCTGCACTTCTGCCCTTAGGATTTCTTTTTTAATCCCAGTGACTCAAATGGTTAAGGTTATATTAGGACTCTCTGAGAGAAATACACAACTCCCTTACACAGAATAGATATTGACTCAAAGTACCTTTTAAGAAGCTTATGCTATTAGTGTAACAGATATTAGAACAGAAGGTATAGACTTCTTCAAAGTCAAATTGACATGAGAACATTATCATTTACTTTTCTGATCACAGATAAAAGCTCCAAACTAAGACATCTAGAACTTATTGTAATGAAAGATTATAGGAACATATACTAAGAAAATGAATATACATGATAGAAATAAGGCCCTTCTTCAGTATGTAGAAAAGTTTTTGCTTATTTTGTCTGGTGTCTTTAAATACCATAAATAATAAGAGCCTTTAGGGATTTCCCTCCAGAAACTCAGTAGCTAGAAGAGCCAATAATGCTTTTGTGAAGATCAATCATTGTTTCTAGTGATTATGGTCAAGACTTGGCTGGTTCATTTTCTTGGTCAACTTAGCTAGTAGGATGAGAGTTTTCCTAAAATATCCATCTTGTCGATGATAGATTAAAAGGATGATGTCCTTTTTCTGATGTTTATTTTTTGAGGTAAATTCATCAAACATTCATTTCTACTATTCAGAAAGAACTGCTTATGTAATATTCTGAAACATATATTCTGATAGTGAATGCCAAAAGCATGTGTTATCCAAGAAGGAATGTAGGAAATCCTATAAATGTTTGATTATGTAAATGTTCAAATACATATTTAAAGTCAGTTGTCCTTGACATTCTCAAGTGATAGGAATTCATCAGTGAGCCTACTGATAGTCTGTGCCATAACCTTAAACGAACCTTACTTTACCCTGAAAGCCCATTCAGGCTAAAATCGACAACCCTTTGCCTAGATTGTTTGTCAGGTTTTCAAGTGCCTTACAAGCATTTGAGATATATTTGTACTGGTTTGTTCATTACTAATGGACTAATCAACTATCTTAATAACTGGTTACATAACCAGCTAGTGAAGACTAATAATCAAATCAACTATATGTGTTAGTATCTCCTGGCATTTCTGTGGTCTCGTGTATGGGCAATATTAACACACTATTTTTTACAGATCCATTCAGAACGTAGAAACAGGATAAAAAGGGACTCATATACGTGTTTTTACTCTTTGTAATGAGTCAGTCAGTATGAGGTAATGATGCCTGGTACACCCTTACTCTCTTAACATCATGAGAAAAATTAGAAGCTAAAACTTCCTTGTCCTGTTTAAAAAGAGAAATGAATTGATATTCTTACTTAAAGTGGTTTCCTATGCAAAGCCACCAAATTTCTGGCTTTAGAGGAAACAAAGGTGCGTCCAATACCCTAGCTGCTGTGTCTCAGTTGTAAAAATCTCGTCTGTGATCATAATAGGATATTGATTAGTTTGGATGCCATACAAAGCTGGATTGCATTTCTTGGTGGAGCACTAAAGGTCACTGTTTGATTACTCAATAACTTTTCAAATACAAGAAATGCTATTTAAAAGTATGCTTGAATGATTGGGCTGTGTTATATAAGAGAGAGCATGCAGGGGGAATGGTACTTCTTTCATAAAGATAGATGTTAAATTCGCATATCATCCTATATTTATTTATGTTTGACATTCCATAATATTTTATATGCTAGAACATAAACCATGAAATTAAATTATGAATACAATTTTTACATGTTATGATCCATGTGATATCTAACCTATGAAACATGTAACTCACTTTGTTTTCTAACTGTTAATTGAATCTGTCAGTGGAACCATCTTATATTTAATAACATTTATTTCCCACTCTGATAAAAGTAAGGCATTTTGTATTGCACTGTAGAAAATTCGAAAAATGTAGAAATAAACAAAGAGGAAATAATTATAATTCTGATATTCTGGTTAATTTCTGTTCTTTCTTTTTTTATTTACAAAAACAATATAAAATATCAAATTAATTCTGTTTACTACAAGTTATATCAGTAGGGTTATTTTATGCTAGTTTTTAAAGATTTTTCCTCTTTATATTGCACTGGGATGTATTCTTATGAATATTAAATAATATTGGAAAATTAATTCTTAATGGTTGGATAATATTCCAATTGATGGATGCCCTGTATCATATTTAATTTGTTAGTTTATGCTCATAAGATCTCCCCCATTTATCCTGTTCGTATGATCTTTTGTTTGCTTGTTAAGAGGCTTATATGAAGGAGAGTTCATTACTCTCATCATGCATTGTTACTCACATCATATTCCTTCACTCACTTTCCTTGGCATTCCAAATTTCTCTCTAGTCACTGGCATCCTTGCCTTAACTTGACTCACTATTTGCCCAAACAAGTATTTGTCTTTGGTGGGTTGAGTGACCTTGATCTATTTGGCAAAGTAAAGGCATCCATTCAATCTATCACAAGAATGGGCTAGCAGTATCCTAGCACATTGTCAGAAATTAAAGTGTGTTTGTTAATAACATAGATGACTAAAAGGTAGGAGGGAGGTTAGAGAAGGTAGAAAGTAGTGCATGTAGAGAAAGTGGGGAGTTTGATTAGTAGATGAGGGAGAAGGAAGAAAAATGGAGTGAGGTAGAAGTAAGGAGAATGCCACAGGAATGGGCAGGCTTAGGAGAAAGAACGTAGAACATCAAGAATGGGGTAAAAGAGTCAGGTGTTGGAAAGGAAGCAGTTTGGGAATTAATTGGGCCTCTGTAACACAAACCTCTTTTACATCGTGGGCAACACAGCAAAAGCATCATGAATGATAATCCCTGGCCTATGTGATGACCCATAGAGAAAAAATACTGCTTTCATAAGTTATTTGGTTTAGGATTTCAGTAATATGATATACCTCCCTATAGACCATATATATCCTGAGACATTGATAGAAGTGGAATATCTAGAAGGGGGGAGGCAAAGACCTGTTTTTCTAAGTGCAGTTAGCTCCTGAAGCACTTGATTCATGAACAGAATCAGACATAACTCTAGGAAACAGACCCTCCTGGAGATATCCTGGAGGATGATCAGCTCAGTGAAGGGGACCTAAAATAGAATCACCCAAAAAAAGCTTAAAAGAAAGCTTGTAGAAGATGTGACCAGATGGCATTTAAAAGATGACTCCTTGGGGTGCCTGGGTGACTCAGTGGTTAAGCGTCTGCCTTTGGCTCAGGTCATGATTCCAGAATCCTGGGATCGAGCCCCGCATTGGGCTCCCTGCTCGGCGGGAAGCCTGCTTCTCCCTCTCCCACTCCCCCTGCTTGTATTCCCTCTCTCTCTGTGTCTCTCTCTGTGTCAAATAAATAAATAAAATCTTAAAAACAGAAATAAAAATGACTCCTTGAGAAGAGAATGTCAAGTAGAAAAGGAACAGATTGGCTCTGTTTGACTGGTAAAGAGAAGAGCCATGGAGTCAATGTACAGGCTTTTTTGGAATACAGATTTCGATTTGTTCAAGGAATTCCATCACACAGTAAAAGTGCTCCAACTTGTGATTGGTAAGTCCTTCAACACTGAAGGTGTTGAAGTACATGCTGATAAACAGTAGGTGGAGATTTTGTTGTGGTGATTCACTTCTAGCTGGTGGAGCCACATAATCTTTAAGATATTAGCTACCTTTGCGATACTGTGATTTTTATGTGGAACTTTATCTAGATCAAGTAGAGAATGGGAATGCCAGTTTACATTTATATGGCCTAAACTGCTCTAACAAAAGTTTGCATTTTTTTTTAAGATTTTATTTTATTTATTTGACAGGGAGAGAGAGACAGTGAGAGAGGGAACACAAGCAGGGGGAGTGGGAGAAGGAGAAGAAGGCTTCCTGCTGAGCAGGGACCCCCCCTCCCCATGCAGGGCTCGATCCCAGGACCCTGGAATCATGACCTGAGCCAAAGGCAGATGCTTAACAACTGAGCCACCCAGACGCCCCACAAAAGTTTACATTTTTAAACCATTTTTGTTTCTATGCCCTCAAAAATGTTGATCTTTTGAATTAAATCTTTGACCTTTCAAAAAATACTTAGAGCAACTATAACATCATTTTTTAAAAAATTGTCAGCCATACTTTTAGTCTGAAGATACTGCATAGGTTTTTTGATGAAATATCTAATTGCCAAGATATATATCATTGAAAATGACCCTACTCTTGAGTTTCTCATACATATAATGCATTTAGAATGTAGAAAGAACCTACAAGGGCTGCTTTGAAAACTCATTGAGGGAAATCTGCTAGAGCCCAGAGGACCATGAGGGAACTCCCTAGAGCTGGGTCTTATGAGCATGAAAAAGAACTGACTGATGATGCGTGGTTCAGTTGGTCACATGTCTGACTCTAGATTTCAGCTCAGGTCATGATTTCAGGATCATGAGATTGAGCCCCACATGGGGTTCTTTGCTTAACATGGAGCTTACTTGGGATTTTCTCTCCCCCTCCCACTATCCCTTCCCTGGCTTTTGCTCTCTCTATCTCTCAAAAATAATTTTTTTTAATTAAAAAGGAATTAGGTAAATGAGAAAGATTGAAGGGGTAGGAAAAAATGCTCTTGGTAGGAAGAAGAGCATACAAATGAGAAGCTGTAGAATGTGTAGATATCTAAAAGTAGGCTAGTAAAGATAACCTTATGTTCGAAGTGAGGCATGAAGGATGATGAGGCCAAGGCATGAAGGATGGAGACTAATAATATATGTTCAGATAGAGGACAGCCTTTTACACTATGCTAAGTCACTTGAATTTCATACCCTAGACACTGGGATGCTATTGACATCAGTCAGACAGATTTGACTTTAGCTCAAGCATTGTCATTATGTAAGGATCATGCGATACAGTTTTAAATGGACCAAGAATAAAGGCAAAGAGAAATTAGGAGGCTATTTTAATCATCCTCAGAAAGATCTAAAAAGCCTAAACTGAAAAGTGATAACAGGCACAGAGAGAAAGTGAATTACAAATTATTTTTAAGTAAAATAATGGATTACTAACATTGATAAGATTAGGCGTTAAGAGATGTAAGAGTCATGACTCCAAATTTCTTACTTGACCTTGTTAGAACCATCAGCTGACATGGGAGCACAAGATTAGGACATATTTTGAGGAAGGGAGTTGATTTATTCCATTTTGGACTGACTTACATTAAAATGCTTTGGAGTCCTTTAAGTAGTTACATGAGCCAGGCACCTGAATGTGAAGGCTTAGATCTCAGGAGAATGGTTCTATTTGAAGGTATAAATCAAGTTTTGTCTCCATGTCAATAATAACTAAAGCCATGAGTTTGCACATAAGGAAAAAAAATGGAAAAAGAAGTCGGCTTAGGAAAAAAAGAAAGAAAGAAAGCAAAAAAAAAATGCTATGCTTAAAATGGTGAGCAAAGAAGAGACAAAGACATAGGGAGGGAGTGGTAAGAGAAGTAGAAGATTAAGAAAAAAATTGATATCATAAAATCATGGGAAGAGTTCCAAGGGGAACAAATCAATAGCAGTAAATGAAACCCGTGATCTAGCAAGATAAGAGCTCAAAGCACCTATTTTAATTTGAGAATTAAGTGGTCACCTTAAGGAGACTGGTGTCCAAGGAGTGGTGGCCAGAAGACACATTGCTGTGTTGACTATCAACAAGGAGTTAAGGACCTCATATGTACAATATTGTTTTCCTAGGAAGAGCTCCTCCTTCCCTGTTCATGTTGGAGAAGTTTAAGTGAGGTGAAGAACAGAGAAATGGTATCGGTAGGAGGGAATGCAAGGTCAAAGGGCTTGGGCTTTGTTTTGGTTTGGGAAGTATTTCAGTCTGTCTATAGATTCTAAGCATTAAAGTCTACCACAGAGAAAGAGTTGAAGGTAATGAAATATGTGATATTGACATTGGCCTTGATAGGAGGAAGGAGACCACACTTTTCCCAGTTCCTGCGTTTTACACTCTAATTCAGCTCACCCGGTCATTACAGGTAGATCTGTATGTGTGTGACGGCGTGTATTCATAAAGTACCTCTTTTCTCCTCTGGTGATTATACGTAACTGAACGGAGTTTAGTTTTATTACTTCTCTAAATTCTTAACTACAAGTCTTCAGATCCAGCTTTTTAAAAAATCCTATTTTTTTCTTTAAAGTAAGACTTAAAAAAAATACCCTAAAGATAAGTTCTAGCTTTACTTCAGTCTAAAATTTTTTTTCATCTTTCATGGCAAACCCCTGGGCTTTGCTCCTTCTAAATTCCAGGGAGGTGACACTACAAAAGCAAATTTCTTCCAAGATCAGTTACACAACAGTGAGCAATTCATAAACAACACATATATATGGTCACAAAAGTTAATTGGAAAAATATATTTCAGTTAACTAACTTAGCATTTCCTAAAAACATCTATGCTGTAGAAACAGAATGCTGACACTATAATTGTGAAGTTGAGAGTATTTTCCAAAATGGGCACCAAAATAGAAGTTTTATGAAACTAAAGAATAGAAGGCTCTGGTAGGAACAGGTACGATGAATTGAGTGGAAGCTGCACTTCTACAAAACCTCAACCAATGATACTCACTTTTAGACAAAGGCTCTAGAATAAATTAAGGAGGACTTCTCACCATACAGCATGCATCCATCAAAATTGAAATATTTTATCTCCTTGCCTTAATCATGTAATATTCTGTACATGATTTAGGAAGCCTTGGTTCATCCCTACTATCCATCATCCCTTTTGATAGCATGTATATAGCCTGAGATAGAGAACTTGATCCAGTATTATTTAGAAGAATTATCTGAAGTTGATGGAGCCAATTGAATCCATTGTCTTTGTGACTTGTGGACACAATAGAATGTATTCATGTCTTCCAAAGTTGACACTTTAATCAATCAAATTAGACAGACTCAGACAAAAAGGACTCACTTATGATGTCTTTTTAATAATATTTTGAATTATGCAAGTAGTATATAAATTTGTTTTCACAATGTCTTTCAATTTATAAACAGCCCTATCAGTTCACACATGCAAATTCATTACAAACCAATGAATTTTGCCCCCTCTTTGGTTTCTACTAAATCCTTTCAGCTTATATAATTAGACTAGGTAACAATTTTTTCTCTGTAATACTACAGTGCCCTGTGACTTCCTGGTACAACATCTTCCACCTCCATGTTTGTATAGAACTCTCTTTAAAAACAACAACAACGACAACAAACAAAAAAACAAAATGAAAAAGGTTTTGGCTAGAGGAATCCAGCAATTTGACAGAATTTCTTTTTAAATAATAGTAAATATTATAAATCATTTGTATAATCAGATACCTACACACAATGGCATATGCTTTCTTACTTCATACACATATGGGAAATCCAGATTATCTCAGAAGAAAACATGGGTGCCTGTAAGGGAAAACCCCAGCCAATAAGATCAAAAGAACCCAAAGGAATTCTCACATCATAACATGTTCATCTCTCTATCCAACTTTCATAAACGACAATAAACGACTTTTAAAATATTGATCCTTTGTGTCAAAAAGAGACACTCCCTAGTGACATCTGAATAAAGATGTTTTGTAAATAAATTGATGAGGAGGAAGCTGCACAACATATAATTATAGTAGAAATTTTTAGCTTCCTTTTAAAGACAAAAGTAACTGAGTTAAATTTTCTGTTTGGACAACCTTTCCCCTTTTGTTTAATTAAATATTTTCAAAGTATCCTTTACTGAGACACTGTTGTCTTTTCCTGAGCAGCCATGGCAATTGGAACATCCCTTTGTTGTAGCATTACCATGCTATTTAATAATGTTGACAAACTTATACTTTCCACCGGATCATGAACTCTTCAGGAACAGGAATTGTTTTATTTATAATTATCTATTCGTCAAGTAGTTCATAGATAATGCTTAACCACTTCCTTAGGATTCCAATTCAGGGTGAGCCAGCCTGGACCCCTGATCACTGAGAATAAAGGAGGCTATGGAATGACCAGAAACAGCCAGAGAGAAATTGAACCGGAGCACAAGGGTCAATTATGTTCAAGAACAAATGAGAGAAACCATACCCATTTGTCAATTCCCAAGGGTAAGTGTAGAACCATAACAGAGGCCAAAAGAAGAGATCCAAATAGGGTAAATATAATGACAAAGCAATGATATGATATGGAGGGCAGATGAAAGGAGACAGTCAAAAAATTTAATGTCTATAGCATTGGGGCATGAGGAATTAATTTGAGGGGCATGTCATTATGTTGTGTGGAGAAAAGAAGAATCTGACATGCATGTGCAGGCACATACACACAAAGGAAAATGTAAACATGGAAGAAGCTAAAGCTCTCCCGCTTCTGTTAAGATGGGGCCTCCGATGACATTCTTCACCTGATCCAAGTCCAGAGTACCAGGACTTGATGATGTTGGGCATAATAGCAGTAATTGTGATATAAACCTATTTGCTCTACACAGTATGTGAGATTATACATAAACCTAGTAATAATTACCATTTATTTGGATAGAAGTGCCTTGCAGATAATAAGAGATTAATATAAAGTTATTGATTTGATTTGAAAAAATAAAAAAGTTTCAGGGTGCCTGGGTGGCTCAGTCAGTTAAGGGTCTGCCTTAAGCTGATGTCATGATTCCAGGGTCCTGGGATTGAGCCCTGCATCGGGCTCCCTGCTCAGTGGGGAGTCTGCCTGTCCGGCCCCTCCCCCACTCGTGTTCTCTCTTGCTCTCTCTCAAATAAATAAATAAAATTTTTAAAGGAAAGAAAAAGGAGAAATTTTCAACAAATACATAAATAAGGAAAATGTCAACACATACATAAATTACACGAGTAAGTAAATTATCTCCAAAGTCACTATAGAGGTAGAACACATATGGCTTGTGGTATGAAGAGGTGGCCACGTTAGGGGCATGTGGAAGCCATAGACCTGCTGCCTTTCCCCCTGTCACTTCATCAGGAAGGCTAAAGAACATTCTGTGATCTCTTCTGCATTGATTTAAGGACGTATGGAAAGAGCGGTAGGAATTCCACAACTGCTTGAACAACAGGTGGGAAAATTTGCAGAAGCAGGGTGCATTCCACCCCTGAGTCATGGAACAGGGGTGGGAGTGGGAAGACCTCACCTGAAAGGAATGGGGATGATGGACAGGGGAGTAGGCAGTTCCATGTAAAGTTTGCATGTGTAAGATGTTTGTATTATATCAAGACAATACATAAAGCACTCCGGCCAGCTGACTGCAGATGTTTACGATTAGCACAGTACTCTGCTCTCATTGTCCTGAATTCTGCTCTATTCCAAATAGACCTGGATTGTTTTTGTCCTTATTAGCATTACACAACCTATTCCTATGGAAGCACATATTCAGCTACTTAGATAGACGGTACTTCCAGATAGTATATCTTCCAAGTGTTTGCATATTGCAAGGATTTGATGTTCCCTAAATAGGTAATGGTATTACTATATTCCGAAATGGTCCCTTTGGGAAAATCCTTAAGTCGTTTCCTGTTTCCTGTCAGGACAGTTTAACCTACACACAGAGAGAAGGGCTGCGGCAGGTTTCCATGTTTCCAAGTCAAGCTTGTGTGAGTTGCATAGAGTGATTGCTACCTGAAGCAGAGAAAGCATCAAGGATGCTCAGTTTTTCACGGAGAAGCCTCGAAAAGCAGGTTTTTGTCACTTGTTTGTATCACTTTTGAGTGTCTTCCAAACAGATGTAGTTTATAAAGTCTTGGGAAACTTAATGCGCATTTATGGAAAGGACTCAAAGTAGGTACGCTTCCATCCTCCTTTTGTTTGCTGGGCCTTGTTTTCTCATCTTCTTGGAGTACCTTAATGATTAGGGATTTATTCACAATTAACGATAGCAAATCACTACAGTGGGGAATATCTACTTATAAAATTATGACAAATAGCCACACACCGTGTGATCAGAGTATACAAATTACACCATAAGCAGAAAGTAGTTATGCTTGATTGGAGCAATTAAATGTTTTCTTTAAAAAAAAACTCCAGTGAGAATATTTTAGAAAATGGCTTTTTAATTATCTGTAGAACTGCTAAAATTACTGTCTCATAATAGTTTTAAAGTACGTCATCTTTAGAATTAACTGTAGTTCCTTTGCATAGCCATGGGGTTCTTCCCCCAGAAACCTGTTTACTTGAAACTTATTTTTAATCACAGACTTAACATTAACTCAATCTCCTGAATGAAATGACAATGATTTTCTAGGACTAGAAAATGAGACATTTGGTTTCCATGAACAAGCAAGTACTACCCACTCTGTACAGCCAGGTTAGGGAAGAGAAAATCCTAAGCAAACATGCTCTGCTCCCTCGCAGCTGGACTGCGCCCACCAGTTGGGAACTTGGCCGTGGCTTGGGGACAAGTCCTGGGAACTCCAACAGAGATTCTGGATTGTTCTACAGAACCACTTTAGGAAAAAAGCCAAGGAGCCACCTGGTCTCATCTGGGAATGAGTTGTATCACCTGAAACCCCTATGAGTAAAGGGGGCTGGTGAAGAGTTGTTTGAATTTGCTCTTGTTTTCTTCTCTCTTTGTTTAGCAGGGAGAGGAGAAAAGAAATGCAAGGGAGAGCTAAGGTTCTGAACATGTCAGAGCAATGAGACATCTGTTGACCCACTGGAACCCGGAAACAAGTTCTGACCTTTTTGAGATTGGACCAATCTCCTTTTCCCACTCAGCTTTGCACTTTGAGAAAGCCTAGAGTACCTCCCTGAATCGGTTATATAGTCCTAGGGGAACGTCAGGGAACATTGAGGGGCAGAACATATTAAGCAACAGAGAGCATGCCCAAAAAGAGGGAAAGGAACCACAAGGTGTGTGCTTGACTCTGACTGTAGGTGAGGCAGTCCCCAAGGACTTCCGGACATAATTACTGGTACTTCACAAGGATTCTGGGTGTCCTCATCAGGAAATGAGCAATACTCAGCTAAACAATGTTAATACTATCTTATTCACATCCATAGGCTGACAAAGTCTGAGAATATCTGTTTTGTCTGTTGTGTAAATGAAAATTTGAGAAACTTCTCGAAATAATTTTTTTTTTTCTAGTAAAGCCTGTAAGACTCCTGGCACAAACTGAATGCAGAAGTTACTTTATGAATACATGTGCCAGGGGCTTTTATATTAGAATTTTGGCCACTGAGACCACATGCCTTCTGAAGTACACAGTTTAAACAACCATTTAATAAGAATTACATCTTTTGGAGGATTTACTAAGTGATGGGCACTGAGTTTTACATGTACCAAACACATTTAACCTTTACAAGAGCAAAAGCTTTCAAAATAAGAAAACTAAGGCTCAGAGAGATAAAATGAGTTGATCATGATAAAAAATTGAATATTAGATAACATATATACCAAAACCAGTTCCATTTGATTTCAGAGGCCAAATTTGTACTAAGAAAGCATTCCTTTTGGCTTCATACAATAGTCTTTTTTTTTCCCTTTTAAACGAGGGGTAAAGCATCACCATAGATATATAATTTAAGAGAAAAAGAGCATCTGATATTAACAGTGCACTCAAAAAAAATTAATTTTCCTCTTGTCTTACCATCACAATCATTCAAACACTTTGGATTTTTTTCTAGACCTCTTCTCGATCTTGTATATAAACCTATACCATGTTGATTCAACTTTATAGTCTCCTTTTTTCACATGATAATAAATTACATGAATTTTCAGAATTTGACTTATTTTTTCAGGGTCCCACCTTAGTGGTTGTATGATCCACTTAATTCATTAAACTAGTCACAAGAAAGAAATGTATCTTTGGTCTGCCTAAAAACATGTCTTACCTTGATTATATTGAAATTTACACATTTTCCCCTGATTCCTACTTCTTGACTCTTGTTTCTATGTTCATATGAAGATAAGTTTTTTCAAATGCCCTCTGAGGCATGGCTGCCCGCCAATCATATGGGGTTACAACTTCTACTAAGAAAAATCTACAGTGGGTCTATCATGAAGGATTCCTTTTTTCTGACTTTTCGCCTATTCCTTACCTTTTCTAGGCAATATGGCAAGAACAGATGGATTGGTTGTGGAGTTACCAACCTCATTCAGGATGCATGTAGGGAAGATGTTTTTCTCACTAAAAAGGAAAAAAAGAGAGAGAAAGAAATCTAAATATAACCACCTTAGGAAAGCTGCTTTACCTTACAGAATGAATACAATGTCTCAAGTCTTCAAATTTATACAGTGCCGTCTCCAAAGTCTCTGAGGTAAGGAATCTGGCCAACTACTATGGATTATGTGAATTTGTTCCTCTTGGTCCCATTGTTGATTGCTTTACTTCCCCATCCTTACAACCTCCACATTTCCAAATTGAGCCATGATTCTCACATTATGTATGAATAGTAAGGTATGGATTTAGCCAGAATGACATGAAGCAAAACTAGAGAAATCTCTAAAACAGATCACTTCTACCATTCTGAATAAGATCCTTGATCATGCTAAGTAAACGCAATCCCCTTATCCACTGAAAACTCCAAGATCTAAACCCAGGGTAGATCCTGCTGTTAAGAAGCCAAAACTTAGAGAGAGATTATAAAACAGCAAAAGGCCAAATATTCTGTAAATTCTCAGCTCTAGTTCTCATCTCATTAGCATATTTAATTGTTTCCAATAAAACCTCTTTGCAGCAGAAATAGAAAGACAATGTGAGCCAGTGCACTGATGTGTGATATCATTTGAAATCCACACAGAATCTTTGTCTACCTGCTGTGCTTAATTTCAGTATACATTTCTATGATTAATTTTGTTCTCCTTCAGTACATCAAAATATTCTAGTCATTTGTGTTTATGCATCTTAAGCTATGGATTAAAGTGGACTGAAGATTCCTAAGAACTGAGATATTTTTGAATGTGAACTCTAAGGACACTCTATCATGAAAGACTATTACCTGAGATGTATAATCACAAGCATGCATGACCTCAGGGTCCCTCAAGAGGATTCAAGGAGTCTGTGAACCTGGATGGGAAAAATGACTTCTTTATTTTCACCAATATGTGACAAAAATTTTTGGCATTTCCTTTCATTTTTTCATATTGTCACAAACTGTAGTAGTACGAGCAGTACTTATGATTTTGTCAGGAGTAATAATCACCATTTTACTCCTATCACATTGGTACAGATATCATGGAATGGGACATATCTTCATCACCCCTTTGACATTTTTGGATCCACCTCCTGATCTTGATATTTAATAAATTGATGAAATACGTGCATTACCCTATCAAAATCCTTTAAATTTTGATAACTTTATTTTCATATAATCTGTTTCACTTGTAATCTGAAGCATTTTACTTTGTGTGTTTAAAAATGCCATTCTGAGAATGGATTCACAGGCTGCATCAGATTCCAAAGGAACCCATGACCCAAGAAGAGTTAAGAAACACTGCTTCAGGTTGTATTAAAAGTTATATCACTGAGACGTTTTAGTTTCTAAGTGGAAAAACAAAACAAACAAAAAAAGAAACAAAAAACATGTTTGCTCTCTATTCTGCATAGCTCCTACCACATCAGGGCTTAATTAAAGTTTATTATTATACATATATTTTCCATAAGATCTCTCTTCATATTTCTATAAAATGTATTAATGCATCATTTTATGAAAATTGGTTGAGCGCTCGGTGTGTGCGTGCTCCAAAGCCAGGCACTAAGAAATATAATAGTAGTGATCCCTGTTCTCAAAGACTTTGCAATCAGCTGAGTCTCCTGGCCATGACTTAACAATGGCTAAAACATGATACTCGATTAATACTAACTCAATCAATGCTAACAAAATACTCTATTAATGCTAACAAAAAGTGCAAAGGCAGAGTTCAGAAAAATACGAAGACATGCATATGGACCCCAAATGCTGGGCAAGCGTGCATGGAGGAGTGAGGCTTGAGCAGGACACCGAAATATGGTTAAAATTCCAGAAGGCAAAGGAGGCAGCCCTCACCGGAAGGTCAAGGGAAGGAGCAGGGCCTGGATAGCAACCGTCAATCACCTTTTGTGTCCTCACTCTGCTTTATTTTTCATCACAGAGCACTTACAACAACCTGACATGTATGTATTTACCTAATTATCAATTGTCTCCAATTAAAATGTAAGACCAGCAACTTTGTTTAGCCTGCTGATGTCTCCACAGCAGAAATGAGTAGTACATGGTACATAGTCGATGTCTGGTTAGTATTTATTAAAGAAAGAAAGAGCAGGAGGAAATGGGGCCGGGAGAGATACAGAGACAGAGGGCTGAAGAGACAGAGGAGAGAAGTAAACGTGTGGACAGAGAAAAGTGAAGAGAACAAAATTAGAGCAAAGATTGTGTGTCTGGAGAAAAGGCAAAAATATGTAGGGCTGTTAGTACTAACAACACCCATAAGAGAATTAATCTGTACAGTCAGGAACGGGGAACCAATCTGAGTAGGCAGGCTGTAAGGTATTCTATGTAATGAGCTAATGTACTTCAAAAGGCCTTATTTTAGTCCTGAGAACATAACAGGGGTTCAAAAAATGTTACCTCTTCTTTCTTACTATTGAGATGCTTAAATTTTAAAGCTTGATAAGTCAGGCTTCATTTTAATTGCAAAGGGTGTTTCACTATAGGTATTTATAAGTTTTAGAAAAATTGGAATAAAAGTCATTTTCCCTAGAAAATCTTTACCATGTAGAATCATCATAACTGGCTTATGCTGTTATGCTGCTCCTGGCTTATAGAGTTGCTTAGATTGCTATCAGAAGCTCATTCCATACTTGATTGAATACTTAGTAAGATATTAAGACCCAGGCACAATATTTAGCTCTTTTTACACTAAATTTGTTATGAGACATTGAATCGAATAAAATGTTGGAGGTTCAGTAATCTTGGATATTAGTTAATCTAATCCTTTCATTTCTTAGGTTAAAAACAAACAAACAAATGAAAAGCCCAGAGAAATAGGATACTTGTCTAAGTAGAACATAACTGACTAATTCATCGAGCTACTCTTTCTGCCATGTTCTCGGTTCATATCTTGAGTAAGCTTTCACCAGTCTTTTCTCAGTATTTTAGCTACCTGTCTAAGTGCTGAAGGAAGGAAAGGGGAAAGGAAGGAAGGAAGTGCCAATGAACGAATGGATTGTCTTTTCCAGTTTTTTGAGTCAGATCACAGTTCCTCTCCACCGCAGTTTATCATCTCTCCTATAGGTGTGATCATGGGAGCTGCCAACAGCTCCCAAGTTTTCTTCTCATGTTACTTTATAAAGAAGAGAATCTTATTTCATTTCTGAGGTCTAAGTAGTTACAGGTTCAAATTTATAAATTTCTGTAATGAAATACTTTTTGTAATTAAGCTGTGAGATGTAGGGATGATAATGGATAGCAGTTAGTTATAAGAGAAAAGTCATGTAATTTGGAATTTAAATAACTTAAATGTATATACGTGTTCCATTTATTTTCCCTCTTTCCACCTCAGTTCTGTCCTTATAGAAAAGGGATAATGCTAATATATCACTACCTGTGCCATAGGATTATTTGGAAACTCAAACGAGCTAATGTTTGGGGAAAGAGTTCTTGAAGTACAACTTGCTATACATAAGAAGAGTAGTTGTTATTGCTATTCATAATTTCCCACAGCACAAAATAATGACCCTAGGCTATGTATAAGGATTAACCTTGTATCTGACAGAATTACATAAATAATTGTCATTCACTAGATGTGAGGACACTGACCTAATATTAATTATTTGTATTGTTCCCTAATAGGGACTTAAGGGTATCACCCAAGTTACCCTTCTGTTCCCTTGATTAAGCACCATATGGAAATTATTAATGATGGCAAGATAAAAGAGCTTGGAATTATTCTGAAATTCAAAAACTTGGACCAAAAGCAAAATTCAACATGTGAGAATAATGAGCTTCAAACAAAGGATTTCCTTCAAAGAAAGGATAGATGGATTTCATGTATTACTTGGTCATCTCTAGCCCTGACAATGGGGGAGTTTGGACATAAACAAAATACATACACACACACACACACACACACACACACACACACACACACACACACACACACACACACACACACATGTATACACACCGGGCAAGGTGTGTGGATAAAGATTGTCCATAAATGCCAGCATCTTACAGACTACTTTATCAGAAGAAGTCAAAGCAACTCAGTGTAGCTTCCACCTTTCATAATGCTAATCAGCTGGTAGAAGTTGATTCTTACATAGGTTATAAGTTGTTACAACCCCAGACGAGTATATGCATTCTCTCAAATGGAGTGCCTTGCTAGAGTAAACCAATTAATTCCCCAGCAAGGAGACTGTGTATTTATTATACTTTCCAGTTCTTCAAAGAGTAGTTAAAGCATCAAGTAACCACTGGAAGATTTAAAAGAGCATCAACAAATGGGCAAGTCAAATAGATTTGCTGTTCACAGTCTCTTCTCCATCCAGTGCAGATGGGCACTAGAAAAACTGCAACCCTCTCTACCCCCCACAACCCCCTTTACTTACATGTGCATGCTTGTGTGTGTGTGTGTGTGTGTGTGTGTGTGTGTGTAAGTGTATGCACATGTGTAGGAAGGGCTTTGGAACAATTTACAACTGCCGGTCTTCTGATGAATGAAGGCATTAGAATAGCAGATGTAGAGCACGAAGCTAGAAAGTGAGCAGCTAAAGCATTGCCTTGGAGCGCCAGGAAATGGAGCCAGCATGGTGAAAACCATCAAGTTGCCTGGGCTGTGAATGTTTTAATGTACAATAAAGCACTTTGATAGCTGCCTTAAAAAAAAAAAAAACCAACTGGTAATGTTTGCAAGTGTTTCCTGAAAGCCTCACTGAAATACCTCCAGCAGCTAACAAAGGGGAAAGGGTTAGTCATCATCAGTGATGTGGGGAAAGGTGCTAAATGACTCTGGCAAATGGCACAGTAAGTGGGAGGCATGGGGTACAGCATGGGGCCAGAAAACAGAACGCGATCGTAGCTGGAGCGCACCTCCCTTCCCTTGGGAGAACGAGGAATCCAGAAGCAACTGTTTCTCTCCCTCAGCCCTCTTACCTGGTGCAAAAGACTTTTGTCCTCTGAGCTTGGTTAGTCTTGGGTTCTGGGCCCTCAATCTGCAACTTTGGCTTTCACGAGTCATTTGTTGTACCATGTAGAAAAATGGAATTCCCAGGCCTGCCCATAAAATATTTGTCTTACACTGAGAGAAGACTTAACCCAAGACCTGAGTAGAGAGAAATCATCGTTTATTCCTGATAGTATAGGTCCCTGGGTGCCATGGCGAAAATACAGATACAGCGCTCACAGTATCTCACACATCATTCCTTACAGAAGAGAGCAGCCACTTTGACTCAGACCTGTTAGTTTTCCCTGTTCATCATCTCCAACCGTGCCCTCCCTGAAGGGCAGCTTGTTTGGAAATTAGCTTCATTGTTAACTTAGAGAACTAGCTAAGAGAATGGAAATGGAAATCTATCATTATTTCCGGGGGGGCATGTTCCTTGAACTTCAAATATTATGAGTGTTGTAGACCTTTCCTGTCTAGAGAATAACACATTTAAATGCTTGTGTAGCCATTTGACCGCCAAACCAGTGAAGGTACCAGTTAGGACATCTGTGAATATCTCTTAAGGTTTTGATACATTTTAATGAAGTTGACTCAGTCAATAGATAATCTAATCACATTTCTTTCCAATGTGTAGATTTGAACAGAAGGGTATGCAAACAAATTCCTATTTCTTCTGAACTAAATATTTTAAAAGAAACAAAAGCCTTTTCTCAATATTTTTGAAATGCGTATGTTGTTAAAATTCAAGACTATAACTTTAATGCTTCATCCTGTAGGTTTGTTTCTGAGCTATTAATTTGCTATCATGTTTTGGGGGAACTTGTCAAGTTCAATTTTTTTTTCTTTTTCCCATATCTGCAAAATATGCACACATTTGAATTATGACTTTCCTACAGGAACTAACAGCTGTATGTGCAAATCATGCATATAAATCAATTACCAAGGCCTATGTACTATAAATGCACCCATTAATTAAGCAATGTCAGATGCTATGAACCATGAAGTTCATTACATCTTTAGCATTCAAAACCAAGGATTATTTGAAGAAGAAATACTAAGTTTACCTAATAGTTAATGAAATTAAGCCGGGTTGTTGCCAACATTCTTATTTTATGCCTAATTCGGTGTTTAAATGTTTATGAATAAAACACTAACTGCTGAAAGCAGATATGTTGAAATGTAATTACTGGTAAGTTATAACGCACTTGAGGACTCATTATACCAGACTTGGGAGTTTTAAGATCACCAGTGTAACACACTCTCCAAAAACACAGAGTTTTTATGGGCTAAAAGCTGGAAAGACATAAATGCTGTTGAATTTGTCCTGGCTGAGTGGAAATTTTGATGATCGTGGTGGTATGATTTATGAGTATAACATTTTCCAGTCATTACGTGGTTGCATTTCAGCATGGTGACATGATTTGCATATGTGAATATCCCAGCAAATTAGCTTCTGATGACTGCTGCATCTGCCTGGATAAAGAAGCCCTTATCTTAAAATCAATGCAGCTGCTACTACAAAAAAACCTGCTTGGAACAGAAATGTTCAGTCCTGTTTCCCTTTGAAATCTATAGTCAGTGACTTGACACACATGGGTTCAATTTCAGGGATAAATACATGCTTGAAATGACTAGGTTTACACATCTGTAGACATTTTAACATCCCTTAAGTTGTCTGCTCACAAAGACTTCCTGGATGGTCCAGAGAAGCCTGACACCTTTTCCCACACCCCTCTGTCTGGGCTTGGAAATCCCATAGCTCTGTTTCTGTCTGCCCCCAATAAATTGCCTCTCCTGCTCTCTTACATATAAACCATATTTTCTTATGACCTAAAGTGTACTAACTTGTGGTAATATATGCATGTGTGGGTGTTTTCTATATGCCTACACATATCGTACCCATATTTCCATGTTAGCTAGCTCAAAGAACTCTGTTTACCTCTGTGAGTTAAATAAAATGCTGCTTCGCAATCCCAGAATCTTGGAAAATGAAAGATATTTTATTTTATGAATGTGTTTGAATTCCCTAAGTCTTGCATTTCACACACACAATCAAATATTTTTACAGAGAAACGGTTTTCATCATCCAGAAGGACCTAATAACATAATCAATCTTTGGAAATGAAGTATATCCAAAAGTGATTTTGCAAGTTTTTTCCCCCTGCCATATTGGTTAAATTTGGCATCCTTTAGTCTATGAATATGTTACTGTTTCATTCCTAGCTTGGTGTCATCTATTTATCTCGCTTATATTTTCCAGACAGAAACCCCATTTCCTTCCTCATTTTTTTTCTCCAACTGTAGATTATAAGTAATTTTGTTTTCCTGTTTTTAACATTGTTTACACATGTTTGCTTACTCTGGGCTTTAGTAATGTTGACATAATTCTTAGAAGCCTGCATCATACTCTTGGTTTATGGCTCTTGATGTTGTGACTTCCTTGATATTTTCTATAAATATCAACATGTAAACTCATCAAAAAACTCTTTTTTACATGTAGACTGATTTTAATACTCTTCCTTATTCTGTCATGAGACGTACTTCAAATTGTACAAAGACTGTATTCTTTAAAGATTTCCATCTTTCTTTTCCTCTTTTAAATCAGGGTATAATTGACATTCTATATTTTAGATGTACAACATAATGATTTGACATCTGTATACATTGTGAAGTGATCACCACAATAAGTCAAGTTACAGTCTGTTATTTTAAAAAAAATTTCTTTTCTTGTGATGGGGACTTAATTTCTTGGCATCTTTCAAATTTGCAATACAATACTATTAACAATAGTCAGTATGTTGTACCTTACCTCTCCATGACTTATTCGTTTTAGAACTGGAAATTTGTACCTTTTGACTCCTTGGCCCATTTGGCCATACTACAGTCTCCACTCCTAACAACCACCACTTTGTTCTGTTTCTATGAACTTGTTTTTTATTTTTGTTTGTTTGTGTTTTTATTTTCTTTTATTTGACATTTTGCATATAAGTGACATGATACAGTAATTGTTTTCTCTGTCTGACTTACTTCACTTAACATAATGCCCTCAAGGTCCATTCATGTTGCTTCAAATGGCAACATTTTAATATTTTTTTTATTTTTATTGATTTATAAACTTATCTTATTTATAAGTATTTTTATTGTTTTATGATTGAATAATATTCCATTGTAAGTATATGTATGTATGTATATGTATATATATATGTGATATATTGTATATATCTGTAGATGATATATATACCACATATTTTTTATCCATTCATCCATCTATAGACACTTAAGTTGTTTCCATGTCTTGACTATTATAAATAATGCTGCAATGAACATGGAGGTGCATATATCTTTTCAAATTAGTACTTTTGTTTTCTTGGGTTAAATACCAACAAGCAGAATTGTTGGATCATATGATAGCCCTATTTTTAACTTTGTGAGGAACCCCCATACTGTTTCTGCAGTGGCTGCACAAATTCATGCTTCTACTAATAGTGCACAAGAGTTCCCTTTGCTCCATATCCTCACCAACTTTTATTTCTTATCCTTTTGTTAATAGCCATTCTAACGGGTATGAGGTGACATGGCATTATGACTTTAATTTACATTTCCCTGTGATTAGTAACATTGAGCATCTTTTCATATACCTGCTGGGCATCTATATGTCTTCTTTGGAAAAAAGTCTGTTCAGATCCACTGCCCATTTTTTAATCAAATTGTTTGGGTTTTTCTTTTTTGTTGTTGTCTTTATTGAATTGTATGCGTTTTTTGTATATTTTGGATATTAACCCCTTATCAGATGTAGGATTTGCAAATTTTCTCTCATTCAGTAGGTTGCCTTTTCATTTTGTTGATAGCTTCCTTTGCTGTGTAGAAGTCTTTTAATTTGATATAGTCCCACTTGTTTATTTTGTTTATTTTTTCTTTTTCTGCCATTGGTTTTGTTTTGTTTTGTTTTTAAGATTTTTATTTATGCATTTGACAGAGAGATAGGGAGAGCCAGAGAACACAAGCAGGGGGAATGGCAAAGCGAGAGGGAGAAGCAGGTTCCCCAATGAGCAGGGAGCCTGACGTGGGGTTCAGTCCCAGGACCCTGGGATCATGACCTGAGCTGAAAGCAGACACTTAACTGACTGAGCCACCCAGGCGCCCCTGCTATTGATTTTGGTATCAAATCTGAAAAATCATCACCAAGATCAATGTTAAGGAGCTGATTGCCTATGTTTTGCTCTAGGAGTTTTATTATTTCAGGTCTTATATTCAAGTCTTTAATCCATTTTGTGAATAGTGTAAGATAATGGTCCATTTTCATTCTTTTGCATGTAACTGTCTGGTTTTCCCAACAGCATTTATTGAAGAGACTGTCCTTCCCCCATTGTGTATGTGTGGCTCCTTTGTTGTAAATTTATTGACCACATACATATAGGTTTATTTCTGGGCTATGTATTCTGTTCCATTGATCCATGTGTCTGTTTTATGCCAGTACCATACTGTTTTGATGACTATAGCTTTGTAATATAGTTTGGAATCAAGGAGCATCATGTCTCTAGTTTTGTTTTTCCTTCTCAAGATTGCCTTGGCTATTTGAGACCTTTTATAGTCTCATCGAAATTTTAGGATTGTTTAATCTATTTCTATTCTGTGATTTCTATTTCTGTGAAAACTGCCACTGGAATTTTGATAGGGATTGCATTAAATCTATAGATTGCTTTGAGTAGTGTGGACATTTTAACAATTTTAGTTCTTCCCATCCATGAGAACAAAATATCTTTCCATTTATTTGTATGTTTTTCAATTTCTTTCACCAATGCCTTATAAGATTTCCATTGTTTTTTAAATGTCATCCTTTTTAGGGTTTCGTAACCCCAGATTTTGAAATCTATTTTCAAAATAATTGAGAACATGTTTGATCCCACCCACCATCAAATCCCTTTATTAGTTTTTCCTCCCCAGGTGAATAATCACTTGATTCCCAATTCCTTTGTATCATTTACAGTTGTGCCTCCTGAAGAAATTTAAACCAGTCACAGTTTTTATATTTTTTAATTAATAAAAACATCAGAATATAGTGAAAACAATCAGGGATTTATTAGATGCTAGCAGATTTAGAAATCTTGAATTAGGCCTGAAGTGTAAGCACATCATTTGGCCAATTCCGTAATTAGAAAGTGGATCCCAGATCCTCCTTCTGCTTGCATGATTAATCCTGATGCAATCATGTCATCAGTTCTATTCTTTTCTCCCATTTAGTGTCATTTCAAAGATCATAGACTCCATTCACCTGAATGCTGAGCTTTTGACAAGTGTATAATGTAATCTCAGTAAGCAGACATGCAAAAGGGAATGCAGTAGGAACAAAGGGAAAGACCACTACAGAGGTGCTTCAAAAAGTTGACCATTGCTCTAAAAGACTGATGCTTAATACTGTCAGAACCTACTGAAGACACTTGAAATGTGTCCCAGAATGGCCTATCTCAGACATGAAAAAAGGAAGCATTTATTTTGCATGTCCCATCTGCTATTGTTCAAGGGTAGCCCCTAGATAGTAACTCTCTACACCCCTAGGTCTTACTTGCATGAGTTCCTGGCCCAGTTTTGTGAAGATCCCTCACCATGGGACAAAAAAAGACCAGAAGAAAAGAATGAGAGATAACGTGGTCCTGGTGGACAGTAAGACCCCATCCTGTTGCCCCTGAATAAAGTTGGTTGAAATCTAGGTGGAACTTGTCACCCTACACCGTGGCAAAAGTAAGAGCCAAGGCTGAGGAAATATTGAAATGGTACATGAAAGCTATTAGATATAGTCCAACCCTTGACCAGAGATCAAATCCTAACCCTCCATGAAGTCTAATCCATCACAGACTCCCTTTTAAGCAGAGGTTTTCTATAACCTCTGCAAGTCTTAATACAAAGAGAGCAGAAATAACTCTAGTCCCAGCCACTGCAGCTCTTCCTGATATAACATTCATTGTCTTCCTTTTCCATTTTTTCCTTCCAATTTCCTTTCACCATCAGGAGCCTTTTAAGTGGTCTACATTTTTTTATTACTGGGATGACGCAGACATTCAGTAGTTAGGGTCTATGCCCCGATGAATTCATTCTACTTCTAAAAGCCAAATTCTCTTATAATAATCCTAAGGTCATAAAGAGGAAAAGCACAAATTCCTTAAAGGAATCAACAGGAAGTCGTAATGAGAGAGTTTTCTACTCCTTGGTTCCCACTGGCGTATCTTCCTTTCTTAAGGTTTCCAAAGAGGTTAAGAAAAACTCATCAATGCTATAATCTTTTAAATTATAATTGCCCTTATATGTTTTAAGTGTCACAATGACTTCATAACCCAGCGTTTTACCTGCTACCTGTACCTCATCCCAATTGACATATATGAAAGTCTTGGTATTTGAAATGGTTTGTGTGCCAGGAGTTATCAGCATTTGCTTACCATGACTAAAGAATTTACTTTTCACATCTGACTGGTGAATCGCTCAGCTCCACAATCCTATCCTATAGATACTCATTCTTTTATCATAAATTTCCCCAAAAAATGAGTCTGAAAATAAAGGTGCAGGTAGTTTGAGGAGTAATAGGATTCTAGGAAGCAAGAGTGTAGGGCAGGAGGGATACAACAGAAATTTAATGAAAACTAACCCAGGAATCATGATTAAGTTGGCCCCCATTCATGGCAATTATTCTTCATCCCTCTAGAACCTTCTGAAGGGGCTTACAAAGTATGTGGCAGAACTGTCTACTGAGGTGCAAACACACTCATTCAACCACCTTCTCCCATTCCTCCCTCGGTCAAGAGTGCCTTGAAGAACATTAGTTTCCCCATACTCTGGGTTCATCATCAGTTACTGTAAAAAGTTCCCTGTGAGCATCCTCTGCAATGGCATTTGAGATGTCTCGGGTCAGGAAGCAAAATTCTGTTTCATGCCCCTGAGACAAGGCACTTGTTAGTACTACATGAAACTGTTAGTATCTTGTACAAGGCCAGGTGCCACAGCATTGGCAGAGGAAGAGGCGGTGTCGAAAGGATGAAAGGATGCTGAATTGGTACACAGAAGATATCTAATTCCTTGTTACTTTCCATCATGCTTCCACTTGTTCATACCAGTGTCTATCTCTTGTAATCTGTCGTTGTTAACGCCTCTCTTTAAAAAAATGTGTTTATTTTTTATAGATAGGTTCTTCCACTACCAAATTTTATTTATTGTTCAACTCTTCAAGATTTGTTGATATCTTTGGAATGGTGTATCTAACACATTGTGTCCAAATTTAAGCTTTTCTTCCAAAGTGATAATATTGAAATAAAAAAAGTAAAATATTGATTATATTGAAATGTTACAATCTTAGACTACATTTACATACATTAACTCAGATCGGTATTATTATTGGTGTTGTATTCCTTCTATAGAAGAAAAATCTCAAGTTCAGAAAAGTAAAGTAACATGTCTAAGATCATAAGTAGGTCCTGAATTCCAAATTCAAGCCCTACCAATCCAGTTTGTGATTTAAGAGAATGTGGGACGTGATCATAATGCCATTCCAGTCTCTGGGAATTTAAATAAAGATCAACTTTTCCGAAGTATTTTCTTTTCTGTAAGTAAAAATATCAAGGGAAGGCTAGACTTACCATTTCAGAAACCATTTCGGTGTTTTATATAGACTCTCAAACACATGTAAGTCTTCCACCAATAATGGAGATTAGAAGAGTGACCATTATGGTTTACAAGGGACAACAGATTCTTCCATGTTGAGGACACATGTCACAAGACGGAAAGAAAATTATGTGAAAAAAGCTAATTTAAATGCAGAACTTTATAGCTGCAACTAAGACCTAAAGAATTCATAAACTTAAGGTCATTTAAAATATTCACATCAAACCTCATCTTTCCAACTATTTGAGCTTATTAAAGTCTAAAATAATAACTCATTTTCTTAAGTGGAAATAATCTCTATGGTCATCAAATTAAATTGCTTTACTAATATTACCAAATACAGAGTTTTTTAACAATAAAATTTTAGACTTGTATTGCCAATTGGTTATGGTTATAGAATTAACTTTTCCAGGAATTTTACTAAATATTGAGAAAGTGTCCTTGAATGCCTGCCGTTCTATATTATACTATTTAAATTCTTCCTTATTCAATTAAAAAACATTAATTAAAAAGATATTTTTTAAACAATGGCAACATTTCCTACTTCCTTAAATATAACTGAAGATGCTGAGTTTAATGTCTTATTGGTAACTAGCATTCCTGGTCTTATGCCAACTATCTGATATTTTGCCTTTTTTTTTAGGTATTATCCTACTTTTCCTTTATTTCCATATTTTGCTCTGAGGACTATATTTTCTGAGGCACTTTATTTTCTTTAGTATATTAAAGTGCTTATGCACATTTAATTTTTTACTAGAATAAATATCTATTGTTGGGACAAGATACTCATAACTCTCAATTCTTTTCTTCCGTGACACATGCAACTTTTTCTCTTTTAAAACGATGAACTATATTTATCATCTATGAAGTGTGTTTATATGTTTATGATATAGTAATATACACAGTTTGGTCATCTTCCTTAAATATACATACACACATATTCGTGTGTGCATATACACACATCTATATACAGACACACAAATCTATTTTGACATATATAATACATCTTCAAGTTATGAATGAAAACATATACAAAGAATACCTCTGTCACAGTCTTTAGTTTCAACTCCTCAGAAGCAACCATTCTTATTCAACTCTTTCAGTTACTATTCTTATACTTCTGTTCCATAATTTTCTAGTTTAGCAATTATTTCCTAACATGGAAAAAAAGATTAGGCTTTTTGTATTCATCCCTAACCCCCATGAACATATATATGCTTCCCCTCTCCCTCTGAACCTCATAAAACAGCTGAAATATAATTAAGTCAACACCCATCGCTTATTTTATAATGACTTTGCGAATATTACAGACAGCTGAACCAGGGAACGAACTGCAATCACTGTTTTGTTTTTAAAGATTTATTTATTTATTTATTTATTTATTTATTTATTTATTTATTTATTTATTTATTTATTTATTTATTTTAAGAGTCAGAGCACACACCGCAGGGGGAGCAGAAGAGGGAGAAGTAGGCTCCCTGCTGAGCAGGAAGCCCAACCCAGGGCTAGATCCCACGACATGACCTGAGCCAAAGGCAGACGCTTAGCCAACTAAGCCACCTAAGTGCCCATGTCATTACTGTTTTGGTATAAAACTTTTCATTTTAGGAGAGTGAGTAATCTCATTTTTTTTTCATTTATTTAGCTTTCTATGTGTCTATTCAGCCCTAAACTCTCAGAGTTAATAAATTTCCTTCAGGTACTCTTGAAGATCAGAAATTCTTGGGGCGCCTGAGTGGCTCAATCAGTTCAAGCATCCAAGTCTTGGTTTTGGCTCTGGTCATGATTTCAGTGTCCTGGGATTCAGTATCGGGTGGGGCTCTGTGCTCTGGGGAGTCTGCTTGGGATTCTCTCTCTCTCCCTTTTCCCCGAGCCTCCCTGTGCCTCATATATATATATATATATATATATATATATATATATATATGTGTGTATATATATATATATATCTGCATACATATATATATGAGATTAAAAATTCTTTCAATAACCTCCCTTTTTTTAAATTGGGAACTTCCCACCAGAATCTCCATGCTTCCGAAGTTTATCACTGAAGTCTGTGATAGAAGGGCTGTGATAGAGCCCGATGTGGGCCTCGATCCCAGGACCCTGGGATCATGACCTGAGCCGAAGGCCGCGGCTTTAACCCACTGAGCCACCCAGGCGCCCTAGTATTGGCTTTCTACCATATTTTATTGTTTCTCAGTTTAGTTCCTGAGAAAGTATGCATGGGAGACAATTTTTACAACTTCCATTTTTCAAAAGTCCCTATTTACCCTTTTATTTGATTCATAGTTTTTTGGGATAAAGAATTTTATTTGAACATCACTTTTCAAAAATCATTACTCAAATTCATTTTGAGAAATTTGGATCATTTCTTTATTGTTTTATTAACTTTAAGGTACAGGTATGGCTACTGAAAATCTGTTGTCATTTCGACTCCTACTCTTTCATATATGATCTATTTTAAATTTTTTTTCTAGAATATGCTTAGAATTCTTTGTCTTTTACATCATAAACTGTGTCATGTTTAAGTATTGATACAGGCTCTCAGTGGGTCCTCACTGTTTAGAAACTCAAATCCTTCAATTTTGAGAATTGTCTTTAAATTATTTCTTGGATAATTTTCTCCTCCCACACCTTGGTTTTCTTTTGTTTTATTTATAAATATTTAATTACTCAGGTGTTGCACCACTTGGATTCAACACCCACATTAAGAGCACAAGAATTTTGTGCCTATTTCCAGGTATAAATACTATCAGCTATATTGTTCAATATATTCAATATTGTTCAATAAAGCCTTGCATGAAGTAAAATATTTTAATACATACAGTAAAGTAAATAAAAACAACACACTTTCAAAAGACAAAGTAACTAATAAAACCACACTGAAAAATGATCCAGTTGTTGGAACTATCAGAGAGAGAACTTAAGTCTATATGACTAATTTATTAAAGATTACAGTGGAAATCTGGACAGCATTCTTGTAAAAATGGGGAATTTCAGGGGTGCCTGGGTGGCTCAGTCATTAAGTGTCTGCCTTTGACTCAGGTTGGGCTCCCTGCTCAGCAAGAAGCCTGCTTCTCTCTCTCCCACGCCCCTGCTTGTATTCCCTCTCTTGCTCTCTCTCTCTCTCTCTCTCTCTCTCTCTCTCACTGTCAAATAAATAAATAAAATCTTTTTAAAAAATTAAATTAAATTAAATTAAAATAAAATGGGGCATTTCAGAAGAAAGCGGAGAAAATAGTTTTGGAAACTAGAGATACTAAAGATAGTGTTTCACTCCAGAAAGATTTAGATACTCACCTACTTGCAGATATCCCATGGGAGCAGAAGTAAGACTTTGACCACCCCCCGGAAAAAAATCTGTCTGTATTCCAGGGTCATAAGTAATCTGTTTCTTGGGAGGGGAGGATAGGCAATTGTGCCAGCAGTTTCCTAAAAGCTTCACGTCATCTAGCTTCAAAATTCTTTACCTGTGTTGCATCTCACTATACAGGTAAATGTCTGGCCCGAATCAGATCACTATGTGGGAACTGAGGCATGAACCAACAACACACAATATTTCTCTGACTGCCATTTTTGTTGAAAATAATAAATAGCATGTTTCTCTGACCCATAGCTTTTGTGTTCTGTCAGTATATGTGTATACCACAGTGGTAGACTAACTTGTTAGATTGGAGGTAGGATAAAATCTCAGACACTTCACAGTTTCTGATTTTTTTAATAAATTTTATTTTATTATGTTACGTTAGTCACCATACAGTACATCAATAGTTTTTGATATAGTGTTCCATGATTCATTGTTTGTGTCTAACACCCAGTGCTCCATGCAATACATGCCCTCCTTAATACCCATCACCAGGCTAACACATCCCCCCACCCCCTCCCCTCCAAAGCCCTCAGTTTCTTTCCTGTAGTTCATAGTCTTTCATGGTTCATCTCCCCCTCTGGTTTCCCCCCCTTCATTTCTCCCTTCCATCTCCTAATGTCACATTTTCTGATTTAACAGGGCTCATCAGTATACTTGGCACAAGTGAAGAGAGAATCAATGAAGTTGAAGATAAGTTCACAAAAATTACTCAAACTGAGACACAATAAAAGAACTGCAGAAAAAGAAAAGAGAATACAGAATCCAGTAACTGCGAGACAATACCACACGCTCTAAAATTTGTGTAATTTAAAATCTATAAGAAAAACAGAGCAAGAAGAAGAAAAGTTTGAAGAGATAATGGTCAAGAATTTTCAAAATAATAAAGACAAAAAACTACAGATAGCAAGATGCTCAGAGAACTCCAAGCAGAATAAGTACCAAAGATGGAGACACTAGAGAGCATTGTATGCATTAAGGGAACCTTCAAAATGGTAGGCTTTTCTACAAAAAAATCTCCTTAAGTCATTTAACTATGGAAACCCCAATGCTTATATGTTTTGTCTTTCTTTGCCTTACTATTTTATATCTGGAGTATGCTTGGCTGGTAGTATTTTCAGAGCCAGATATTAGAAGCAGTCCCACAGATTTCACCTTTCCAGATTAAGTCCCTTTTATTTACCTGTTAAATGCTCCTGCCTCCATTTGTTTTGTATGGTGTTCTCGAATCCAGAGTCTCTGGTTCAGAATCATTCATCTCAGAGAGCAAACCCTTGGTACTCAGATGGACAAAGTTCACTCTGTTAATTACCTACAGTAGGGTTAGTCATCTGGAGTTATAACTGCTTCCTATAAACACTTTCAGCCTCCACTTTCAAAGGTGTCTCTAGTGCTTAATAATTCCAGGATGTAAACATGAATCCATCTAATTCTTTTTGTTATTAATATTATTATATTTTATTATTATATATTATTACATATTAATTTTTATTAATATTTATTCTCTTGTTTTATTTTGTGTGTTTATATCTTTAAATATATATTTACTTTCATTTAGTAAGATGTTTATTGATAACTGTGGTATTTTCATCTAACTCCTCCACATTTATCCAGAAGATTTCTGTCACTATTCACTTTTCAGATTCATTGTTATAATCTCATATTTTAGATCTAATCACTACTAACTTATTGTTTATCTTATGCACCTTCATAACTAGGAAAAATTTTGACATGTATATCATTTATTTTGATTATGTCTATTTTACTGTGCCCACTAATTATCATAATTATTTGATACAGTAGCTTCTTCACTTGATGTTCAATATTTTGAGCAATCTTTCACTTTTTTGAGTTATCATTTTGGTTCAGGGATGTACCCTTGCCCATAAAAGAGTATGTTTCTGTCACCTTTATATGAGAACTTTAGATGACCCCTGTCTGGGTTTAGCAATTTTTAGGTTTAATGCTTTACCATAGAACTATGAAGACATATTTCACTATATCATGTTTAATGTTATAGAGGAGAAGCCTTTGACCAACTTGAATTTTCTGCTCTCTTTGGCGATCTGATTTTTCTTCTTTATTGTGCATAGAAATTTTGTCTCTTGACATTTCTCCAGGCTATGGTTAGATCTTGACTTCCATTATGTTGAATATTGTACATATGAATATGTATAAATATGCAAATATGAGATATGGTCACCCCCTCCAGTTTTTCCCCCAAATTATTGTTATTATTATTCTAAAAATTATTTATTCCCTTTTATCCACTCTGTTCTCTGTTTCTACAATTTGTAGGATTCTTATAATTAATAGGAATAGAGTGTCCTTTATGTTTCTTAACTTTTCTCTAATCAATTCATCTTTCTGTTTTCTTTTTATTCTGTATTTTTGGGGACAATTATTTCACTTTGTCTTTTTTTTTTTTAAAGATTTTATTCNATAGGAATAGAGTGTCCTTTATGTTTCTTAACTTTTCTCTAATCAATTCATCTTTCTGTTTTGTTTTTATTCTGTACTTTGGGGACAATTATTTCACTTTGCCTTTTTTTTTTTAAAGATTTTATTTATTTATTTGACACAAAGAGAGAGAGAGATATCACGAGTAGGCTGAGAGGCAGGCAGAGAGAGAGGAGGAAGCAGGCTCCCTGCTGAGCAGGGAGCCCGATGCGGACCTCGATCCCAGGACCCTGAGATCATGACCTGAGCTGAAGGCAGAGGCTTTAACCCACTGAGCCACCCAGGCGCCCTTCACTTTGTCTTTTACTTTACCATTTTAAATTTTGACAGTAGTCAAAATCTTGTTCACTGTCTCCATTATAGTTATATAAATTGGAAATTATGTTTTCTTCTCAATTTTGTCTGTCTTCATGGCTTCTTGTTTCTTGTTGTTGTTGTTATTTTGTTTTGTTTTCCATAGAGGGAATAATTACATCAATTTCCTTATTTTTTGTTTATTCCTGGCAGTAACTTTATTTCTTAGAAATTCTTTTCTCTTATTTGTCAGGTAAGTCCTCTTTATAGGAACTGTAGCATTTTTCAGATGATTGACCTTATATCTCACATGTAGGAAGACCTGCATTACATATTTCATGGAAGATAAAATGAATTATGTCAAAGAGTTAATAGGTATTTAGTCTAACCTTTCAGGGAAAATTTAAACTATATAAACCAACTTCTCCCTGTACTTGATCTTGACCTCATCACAAATTCAAGAACCTGCTGGAAGTAGGCAGGAGCCATGGTCCTCTGCAGCCCAAGGGGGTATTGTACTTATAAGATCCATTTCTTTGTCATATATGCTGTGACAGCCAGAAATTACCCAGGATATGGCCCATGTTCTTTCTCTGATATAACTGTTTCCTTTATGAAACAGGTGTATGTAATTGTCCCACCTCTTGTTAGCGTCACATTCCCTCCACAGTGATATTGTGAGATCCCTGTTTGGTGTGGCTATTGTTTCCATGAGCACTTCTATGAAATG
Organism: Ailurus styani; assembly: GCA_002007465.1. Classification (NCBI taxonomy): domain Eukaryota; kingdom Metazoa; phylum Chordata; class Mammalia; order Carnivora; family Ailuridae; genus Ailurus; species Ailurus styani. The sequence continues at coordinate 362,116 of LNAC01000651.1, read as the reverse complement.
GAGAAGGAAATCAAACATGACCTTGGACCCATTTCCCTTCAACCCTTGAGACTGGATTTTTTGTATGAGATCCTTTACTTCTTCCTGCCTTAGTCCCATTATACTTTCAAGAAATTCCTCTAAGTTGATAGCATGTGCTACTACATTAGCAAGTGTCAGTGCTGACAGAGGCATTGTCTTATACTTTTAAATCCAAGTTATTATTTTTGTAGAGAGTTGGGAGAGGACAATTTAGATGTACAGACTTAAGTATCTTGATACCCATCTCTAAAGAAAACCTAAAATAAATTATTTCCCAGCAAGTATTCGGTTTATCTAAAGTGGGTCCTGGTAGTTAGCAAATAAGTTTAAAGGAAACGGATATATATCAGAATTTTAAAATGGTCAAGATTATTGTCTGATTTTTAAGGAAGCAATTCTGTCCACCTAGATGAACAAGGAAGACTAAAAATGCAGAATTTGCATGATTCTCAGTGTGGGAATGCATCTCTCTTGACCTTAAATAGCATGGTCCATAGCAGGTTTCTATCCCACAGAACCAAAATCAGGAAAAAGGCATTGAAAATCTAAAAGGGGCTTAACTAATTTTTATAAGGAGATAGAGGGAGTTTTAGTGATTAATAATGGAATCATAAAATGACCTGAAATCTGTAAATTATTTAAGTCATTAGCAGGCATAAACTTCCAGTAGTTATCTCAGAAACTATTTTCTCAAATGTTGAAAAAACTTATTGCAATATTGCAATTGGTTGATTACATTTTCAATTGAGAAAAAATTGTATTGAGAAGTTGTCTGAAATCAACATTTGGCAAGAAATGTAGCCCATGAATCATAACAGGTTCCAAATGGTTTTTATAGCAAAAGAGTTGAGATGTTTAATCAGGTGATTTTTTTGAGGAAGAATTATTAAGTTCCTGACTCTTAGTAGAGTTCCAAGACCTGTCATAGTTGACTTGGTGCTTGTGGTGCTATAAATCTGAGAGAATTAGACTTCGCCATCACCTGGAACCTGCTTCTGAAAACTTCCTTACCAAAGTCACACCGTGCAAAATAAATCCTCCACTATTGACATTTCTTGTAACCAAGCTCAGGGAGTCTTTCAAAATTTGAAATGTTTTAAATTTCAACAGGGTAATGTGGTTCATTTTCATGTTGGCCATGCAAATTTTAGAAAGTTACGTTTTGTCTTGTTTCACATTTTAGCAATAGTTAACCATTCATAAAATGCTACCTGTATTTCTGCTAATTGACCAATATCTGCTAAGGTAAGATATGTATTCTGTTTTCTAGTCAACAGATTTTATTCAGTGTTTCAGAGAAAACTTCAGAGAAAGTTTAAAGTATTGAAGAAAAATGCAATTTTATATGTTCAAACATTTGTAATGAAACATACATTCTAAATAAAAGCTTAAATTAAAAATTATACATTTGTTCCTCGCATACATAAAATTTATATATTTCCTTTGGGTGAAAACCCATTTTCAGTTCAACAGTGGCCTTTTCACCCAATGACTTAGATATTCAACTGAGCTCTCTTTTAGAATAGGGGTTGGTAAGAGGGGGAATAGCTCAGCTATCACTAAATGGTAGAATATGAAAGAAGCAGTAAATGTCCTAGCATCCACACATCTCGTGCTGTCTTGACTATTTATTATGACTATCATAACAAAGTACACAATCTGAGTGGCTTAAACAATGGAAGTGTATTATTCCACAGTCCAGGAGGCCAGAACTAAGATTAAGGTGGTGGCATTGTTGGTTCCATCTAAAGGCCATGAGAGATGATCTGCCCCATCCCTCTCTCCTACCTTCTGGTGGTTTGTGGGCAATACCTGGCTTGTGGAAGCATCATCCCGACTTCTGTGTTTATCTTCACATGGCATTCTCCACATGAGGGTATCTCCAAATTTCCCCTTCTTGTAAGGTTGTCAGTTCGATTGGATTAAGGGCCCACCTCACTAGAGTATTACTCAATTTAGCTAATTACTTCTACAATGACAGTATTTCCAAATAAGATCATAGTCTAAGGTACTGGAAGTTAGAACTTTAGCATATGAATTTTGGGAAGACAATTCAACTTCTAACTCTGCCCCCTCAACCCTCTAACCCTGTGAACTTGGGCAGGTTACTTCATTCTTTGTCTCAGTTTCCTTATTGGTAAATATAGTAAAACTAATAGCACCCATCTCATTGGTGTATTTAAGAATTTAACTAGGCCATAAAACACATAAAACATCTAATCACATTTCAGTTATTAATAGTAGTATATAACATATTTTGTTTATAATTTGATTTCTACCTTGTTGCAATTTGATTTAATCTTAACTTTCATTTACACAGAAAAATACGTGAAAATGTAAAAACAAAGAGAATACTACTACCCAAGTATATTTTTAAAAATAAGAAGTAATTTTTAATGCACAGTTTCCTTTTTCAAAAGCATTCTGAATATGCTCATAAATCTTTATGTAGCGATCTTAGTGATTCACTAGTACAACTTCATCTCTGATATACATTGATAGATCACAATTGCTTAAAAGTAACAGAATAACAAGATTAACATTTATAATTTTTCCACTGCATATTAATAGGAAGAAATGTTGTACATAGTAAATAACAAAATTCAGAAAATGATGCCAAATACAGTTTTGATTTGACCCTGTCAAACAGGTATATGCTTCTGATATTGTTAAACATGTTAAACATTTAGCAATATTTCCTGAAAATATTATACCAATAAGAGTTAAGTTACTTAATAGAAGTAGTTATCCTACTATGTCATGAGAAGCCTCATTCGTTTTTCTTTGATAACTAGCTATAACTGCATCAAAAATTATTAGCTATAATGAAACAAAGGGTCTATGGAAAGTGAACCCTCATGAATACTTATTGTAAGTAAATTAAAATGAAAAAGCCTTGATTAAGCAAAATACACCTAATTTCACATAAAAATGCTGATTTCTCCCTGAAGAACAACTACAGACTCCATTAAAATGGGAACATTTCATATGAATATCAATTAATCAAAAAATGTATTTATATGATGTCCCTGCCTAGAATAAAAAGCATATATAATCTCACACATATTCAAAAGTCAGATGAATTAATATTGATATCATGCATCAAAACAACAATCAAATTGTCAAATCTCAGTGAAACAGTTTCATCAAATAAAGTACGACCCTTTTTGATTCAGAATATTTTTAAAGGGAGCTTGGATAAGAAGATGGAATGGAAAGCAAAGAAGGTAAAAGAGAAAGAAATGTGGTATAAAGTGATAGTGATAGAAATTGGAACACATGCTTCTCAGTGTTCAAGTCAATAGGCTAGAGACATGTTCTTAATAAACATTCTAAACATTCTAAGCATACCTTGGTGCATACACACACACACACACACACATATATATACATATATATATACATACATATATATACGTATACATATATATACATATATACATGTTATATATACATGTATACGTATACATGTTATATACATGTATATGTATACATGTACATATAACATGTATATATATGTATATATATGTATGTGTATATATATACTTTTTTTTTTCCCCCAATGATAGCATCCTTTTGGGGATGGACCTTCAGGGAAGTTTTCAGATAAATTTCAGACCTGATCTTCATTACACATTCACACAAGTAAATGAGTAAGTAAACAGTGAGAAGGATTTGTGTAATGTAAGTATCTGATGAATCTTCCCTCCCTAGGGCCCTAATCCAAGAGCTCCAGCAGCAGTAGCTATAGCTCCGCCGTGTTCTCTTGCCCCACCACTAATAAAATGCCAGCCACTCTGCTACCTACAGGTAGTAGATTCCTGTCTAACTTCTACCTTCTACTTCTACTTCTAAGTCAGCCAAAGATCAAGTTTGACTCTCTAAGATCAAGCCATATTCCAATTCAAAATCTCAGTGCTCGTACCTGTGCCGAAGCTATGATCAGCAGTATAACAATTACTCAGTAGGTTAGATTCTACTCAAAATCAATCTGAACTTTGTCATGCTGTGAGTTAAGGACAGACCCAAAAAGACAAGGGAAGGAAAGGCTCCATTATTTGATTAATCTTTATATCTTATCTAATGCCAAATTTGTCAGATAACTGCCCTTGGTTGCTTTCTGTTTTGATGTATATTCATGAGATCAGCCTCAAAGAAAACATTTATGCTTTACTGATCAATTGACAGCCATTAAATTTTAGCTGCTCATTTACAAATGTCATTCAGCAGATACATATTGATTTATATTGTATTTTTTCATGTATCTTGACTCCTCAAATAGATCATAACTGCTTTAAAATAGAAATCTTGGGTGACACAGATTTGTAATTTCACATCACAATTTTTGGAGTGTAGTATGAGGTTTACAAATATTGTGTATTTAAATAGTTCAAAATAACCACACGTATAGTATTGGTTGACCCATCTCTATGGAGTAATTACAAAAGGGTCCAACCAGAATTAGGCCAGGATTATTAAATGAAGTTAATGCAATTAAAATTAAATCTGTTCAACATCTCCAGCTATTCCACACTATAACATATTTGAAACAATTTTTCTATCCTAAAAAACTTTTCTTCAAAGAAACTGAGATCAAAATATATAGAAATTATGACATGCTAACTGCCAAAGATGGGAGCAAAGTGACTGGCTGTCATTTTGCCTGGCCTTTTTACTAAAACAGAAGGCATTTTCTTTTACCATCATGAAAAGTATAGCTTTCCTGTTAAAGCTCTATGCATACAACTGGAAAAAAAAAAACTGGACTAAGATGTTGCAATAAACTTTTTTTCTGTTCATTTTGCCATAAACCAGCATTTCTTGCCTCATTTAAAGGGAATTTGTTGAACAAGAAAATGGACTCAAATGATTTTCAGATGTGAATGGGTTTCCAGGTAGTCACCTGGTCTAGGGACCAGTCACACTTTCTTTAATCTCTTTAATGTCGCTAAGGCACCATGCTTCAGTGGTCATGGCCTTCCAGGCTATTCTGCAGGATTTTCCTCATTCAGGTAAACAGAATCATATTAACTCCTTGCAGTGATGTAGGTGGTAAATGAATCCCCTCTTGAAGGAGAAGTGTTATCTATGTGCTGTGAAAAGAAATGTTAGAGTAACAGAATCCAAGAGTTAGAAAGAAACTCAAGGGTCATTTACTTTAGTCCACATTTTAGCTATGAAGTCTCCCCTGTAATATTTGCCAAGTCCTCATGAGGTAGGAAAACTTTTAATGACATCATTTATGTTCGTATGCAGGAAATAAATGTATTTTTCCATTCGCACGGTCTATGACATTTTCCATGCCACGGTCCATGAAATCTGCCTTGATTTAAAGTCACCCTGAAACCGTAGAAGAAAGCCGAGACAGAGCCAAGAAATTGGAGAGCCTTGCTCCCTACAAGGCTTTGAGCACATCTGATTTCCTAAAGGTGTAGAATTTCTCTATTAGGAAGTAGAGGGAGGCTCAGTTGGTTAAGTGTCCAACTTGGTTTTGGCTCAGGTCATGATCTCAGGGTCTTGAGATCAAGCTCCATTTAGGGCTCTGTGCTCAGCAGGGGATCTACTTAAGATTCTCTCCCTCTCTGTCTGCCCCCCCCCACTCAAATAAATAAATAAAAAGAAAGTTAAAAAAAAAAGAAGTAGGAATTGGCATAATTTCTGTCTTATCTACTTGTGAATTGAGCAGTTCAGAGAAGACTACCATGGCCTCAGAAGCTCCATTCCATCCCAACTGCAAGACTCAAATGTCCACCATTAGAGAATTTTTTTATTTTTTCCAGCTTTAGCCTTTAATTTTTTCTTTACAAAATGCTATATCTTGGAAATGTGTAATCATAAAATTGCTAAAATTTGATACTTATACATTTTGAAAAGAATTTCTCCCTTACAGAAATAACTGGTCTCAGCAATACGCAAATTATTACAACAAAAGAAAGTAAAAGAGGGGATTAAGAAGCACAAACTTCCAGTTATAAAATGAATACGTCATGAGGGTATAATGTATATGGGGAATATAGTCAATGATACTATATTAACTTTGTAAGGTGACAGATAATAAGTAGACTTACAATGGTGATTATTTTGCAACATATACAAATGTTGAATCACTATGTTGTATACCTAAAATTAACATAATATTGTATATCAATTATTAACTCAATAAATAAGAAAAGGAGAGAGGAAAAACCTAGAGAAAGAAGTTGCCTACCTGAAACATAGTGAATAGTAAATGGAAACTTTAGCATTTCAATTAGCCTAGGCTACATCCACTCTGAACTGCCTCAGAGCCTCGACAAGTCCTTCACATATACCTTGGTTACAACGAACCAAAGGCCTAGATCATGTTCTCAGCAGCTATCGCTTAACAGTCCTTACCATCCTGTGGAACATTGTAACATAATGCATAACTTTGGGCAGAGATGAGTAGAAAGTGTCATCCCCACTGATCACAGAGTCTCAGACATTGCTATGACCTGGACCCAGCCTCTGTCGTTTGCTGGACTTTGGTCTCCACAGTCTATCAGAAAGCAAGTTAATTGAATATCTGCCATATTCCAGGTACCAGATGAAGTTTGGGTCAAGATCCAGAAACAGAGCAAAACGATTCTGCCTTCATGGGGGTTCAACTCTAGAGAAGAAGAGGGAAAATCAGTAAGGCATAGGAAGCCTATCCCAGGGCTCACGCTTTCCTTCTCCAGCCCCCAACACAAATGTGAGGGAGAATTACCTGGGAGAAGGACAGGAGAGTCACAGGAATGGCTGTTCCAGGCAAAAGGAACAGCATGCCATGTCTGAAGCAGAAAAGACAAAGATACTTTTAAGGAAATAGAGGAAATCCAGGAGGCCTAGAGCAGAGAGAGTAGCCGAAAGTGTCATGAGGGATGAAGCTAGAGACCCAGATCATGGAGGGCTTTGTGTAGCTGGGATTTGAGATCCTTGTTTAAGCATAATTTATAGCTCTTGTATGACATTAAACTAACTAGGGACAAGATTAGAATTACTTTCTCTCTTTTTTTTTTCTTAAGTGTCAATCTGGCTGCAAGTTCCAAACTGAATTGAAGACAAGGAGGAAGACAGGAGGTAAAGAAAGGAAGAAGCTGGATTAGTCATGAAAGAGAGTATTAGGGGCCTAAACTAAAGAAGTAACATTAGGAATAAAATCAATATTTGTACATTTGAACAACTGAAAAGACAGATGGATTATGATGTGGAGAGGGGGAAATAATTTGAAGATGATGCCTCCGATTTTAAATCCTGGGCAAATGGTGGAGCCATACATTTAACAGGGAAGAAAAGGAGCAGCTTTAAACCAGGAGGTGGGGAAACTTATGAATAACAGTGGGCATTCATTCAAGAGGAAGTGTTGTGTGGACATTTTGGATTTAGGAGCTCATAGTTTAGAAGAGAGATCTGGACCTCAAAACAACATTTGGGCAAAAGTACCTGGATGGGATTTGAAACCAGTGGAAGGGACACATCTCCCTAAGGTATGAGAATAAGAATGGAAAGAGGAGTTCATCAAACCACGTCCACAAAGTCAGTGTTCTATGACTGAATTGACCTGGGAAGGAAATAATGGAGTGATATTAAGAACAAAGATAAAGAACCACCTATATCTGACATTAGGATAATTTAGAAGTCAACAGGGACATCTGGGTGGCTCAGTGGGTTAAGTCTCTGCCTTTGGCTCAGGTCATAATCTCAGAGTCCTGGGATTGAGCCCCACATAAGGCTCTCTGCTAAGCACTTCCCCCTACTCTCTGCTTCCCCCCACTCTCTGCCTGCCTCTCTGCCTACTTGTGATCTCTCTCTCTCTCTCTGTCGAATAAATAAATAAATAAATAAAATCTTAAAAAGAAAATGTCCATAAGTGGTGATTGGTCATTTGTTCATAATGTAATGGAGAGATCAAGTAAGATTAAAAAATGTCCATTGCATTCAGTGCTAGGAAAGTTATTGGTGAATTAGACAAGTTATGTGTAATTAATTAGCTGTTATATGATAATTTTGAATCCTGAAAGAATATTGCAGATCATTTTGACCTCAGCTTCTTTTGACAGATGTAAAAACAGGTTCAGGGCATTCAAGTAAATCTCCCAAGGGGTCACACAGCCATTTCTGGGCCAGGCGCTTCTCCCACAACTCTTTTCATTATACCATGGTCACTGATATTTTCTTTTCCTAGTTCATCAATTTGAATTTTTAATTAAATAAGGCCCATGATTGTCCAAGGCAGTAATAATAAGATTCAGTTGTTTAGAGCAATACAATTTTTTTCTCTAAATATTGATTGGAGTTAACAACTGATAGAATTCAGTGCAAACAATCAGAAATGCTCTCCATCAAAGGGTCCACCAAAGAAGGTCAGAGGTGTCTAGTCTAAGGACAGCAGTACCAAGCACGAGGAAGACATCTTTTATTTTGACATTTAGAAAAAGCCACCAATGGCTTGGTTAAAATTATAAACAAACATATTGTAAAACGTCATGTCAAAGCAAAAGAAAACAAAAAGCTCCAAACACCATCTTACGGTGGCATGTGAGAAAGTACTTGAAAATGGTTAAATGCCATTACTTTTTTCACTTTGGTAAGATGAAAACAACAACATGAGTTTTTTTCTTTTTTTATGTGTTAACAATGTACTCTCTCAGGCTAAGACCTTGTATTCCAAGTTGAAGCCTAGGGCAAAATTTTTATAGCTGAATTATAAATCCCTGAAAATAGAGATTTATAATGGAAATTTTTGAAACCCATACCTAATAGATCTGTACTACCTGGAGCCCCTCTTAAGAAAGGCGGGCTCTGAGACTTTCTTCCAGGTAACTTTGCGAATAAGATTAACTGATGAAAGGGTGTTCAGAAGAAATATTTAAGACATAACCCTTTTTTGGTACCAGTACATATTGCAGTAGGCCCTACACACTGAAAAACAGAAACAGAAGAATCTGTTATAGCTGGATAGAGGAATGTAAGATATGAAAAATTCTTTGGGGGAAATGATGGGTTATTAAGGTATGGACTATAATATCATCGTCAATCTATAAAACTTTTACAACCTAGTCTTATTTGCACAGAGATTACATCCCCAAAGCTCAGTGCCAAAGACACATGTTAATAAGCTCACAACTTTTAATTAAGCAATATGTAAAAGTAGATTCCCATTAAGCTGTGATTTGTGGGCTCGTTCATTACAGTGGGCCCCAACCACCAGACACATATTCAATACAAATCAAGCAGTCTGCATATTATCCAGCTTAATGTGAGCCGACCAGTGATGTTTTATTGCCGGTTCAGGAGAGCGGTTCATAGAAAGTATTTTCCCCCAAAAGACTAGGACAAAGATCAAAACCTAATGACCCCATGGTGCTTGTTTAATGAAATGACTCATCTGCATTGTTTATTTGCATAACACAATAATTACTCATACAGTTAATTATCATACATCTGATTATCTGACCTGAGGGGTTAGAGTTTTTATTGTCATAAACCCTTAGAGGGCAGTCCTGGTAGTTGGTTTGAGTAGTTGGGAGCAAGATTAAATTTGCCTTCATTTCAGTTTGGTTGGAAAAGGAAGTGTTAAAGGAATTAATGGTCTGGGGAGAATTGGTTAAGTGAAAAGAAAGTGAGCCCCAATTTTTCCTCCATAAGTTAATTCTCCAGGAATTAAAGTGTTAATTCTAAAATATAAAACCATGGAACAAGGAGGGGAAAATATGATCTCACGATTGAGAACATTTTTAATGTAGAGAAGGGGACCAGACAAAGGGAAAAACTGGTATATTTGATGGCATAGATAATAAAAACTCTCTGCATAAAATATAATCACCAGTACTTTTATAAAATGATGTCTAAATGATTGAATCAATGTATAAATGGTTGAATTGATCATTTAATTAATAACACAATTTATTCATTGAATAAATATTTATTCAACACTCATTGTGTACTAGGCATTTTATCAGAAATATACCTAAAATATGTATCTGCTCTTATATGTATCAGATATATATTTGATAAAATCCTTGAGTGTCTACATGCATACATATATTCATTCATATATATATACCCAGACAAAAACTCTTTACCAAGAATAAAATCCTTATCCTTTACTTGTGCCTATTTTAGTCTTTGTATTCAATTCATTTGTCTGCTTATATTGGTGCCAGTTTATTTTGATAATTGATGACTTTTTAAAATACATTTTAAGTTTTGTTTTTCCAGGTTTCCTTCACCCTTTTTTCCTCTTTATTAATTACACATGAGCTGCATCTTTATTGCAAAAATATTGGAAAATGTAGATACACAGGAAAGAAAATCATCTAAAACACCAACAGCCAGTGTTAATGGTCTTCTGTAATTTTAATACAAATATACACATATATCTGTATTTGTGTAGAGAGAGAGAGAGAGATTTTTATAAAACTATATTTAGGTTACAAATAACAATCTTTGCACTTTCTTTAAAATATATTACAGGGGTGCTTGGCTGGCTCAGTTGGTAGAGCATGTAACTCTTGATGTCAGGGTTGTGAGTTCGAACTCCACATTGGGTGTAGAGATTACTTAAAAATAAAATCTTAAAAAAAATATATATATATATATATTACAGGGGGCTTCTAACAGGTATAGTCTGTTAAGTGTCTGCCTTTGGCTCAAGTTGTGATCTCAGGGTCCTGAGATCAAGTTCCGTGTTGGGCTCCTTGCTCATCAGGGAATCTACTTCTCCCCCTCTCTCTTCCCCTCCCCCTGTTCATGCTCTCTCTCTCTCTATCAAATAAATAAAATCTTTATATATATATATTTATCTTTATATCTTTATATATATATATTTACTTTATCTTAATATATGAATTATATATATTATATAATACATATATAATATATATATATAATATATATATATATTACAGATGCCTTTCCAAGTCAATTATTAACTAGTAGCAGAAACCATGCTTAATGCTCACTGAACAAGTGGTTGGCAAACTATGGCTCACAGTCCCAAACCAGCTTACCACCTGTTTTTATAATAAAGTTTTATCAGAACACAGTAACACCCATTCGTTTATGTATCGTTTATGGCTGATTTTATGCTATAACAAGAACGTTGAATAGTCGTGGCAGAGACCATACAGACAAAAAACCTAAAAGATTTATCTGTTCCTTTATAGGAAAAATATAGACCCCTACACTAAACCATATCTTCTTGGGAAAATTACATTCCTACTATGCAGTATGTTTGGGACCATATGACTGAATTCTGGTCAATGAGACATGAGTGAAATTGACATAACCACGTCTAGGTTTTGACAGAAGAATATGCCTGTGCAACCTCCAACTGTCTTTTCTTCCATGTCTGTCATGTCAGATAAAAAAACATATGAGTCAGAGAACTTTCAGTGAGTGAGAAATATACTTCTGTGTATGCTATTGAGCTCTCAATACTCCTTTGTATTTTTTGAGACTGTAGAGAATTCCATTACAAGAATATAAATGATTTATTTCACCAAAACTTTATCGTAGATTAAATATTTACATTATTTCTAATGTCCTATTTATAAATAATTCACTATGGAAAATATTATGTATTTTATTTCTGTACTAATTCAACTATTTCTTTAGATAATTACCTCACAATGAACTTATTTGGTTAAAGGGCTTAAATGTCAAATTTTTGGGTAGTAATTTATTTGGGCTTTTTAATGTTTTCTATAACAAAAGATGAGTCCATTATCCCAATGGAATATCCAAAATTGTTCCATGTTTTGAGACTGTTACATCATTATTTTTATTTTGTTCAGCTTTATTGAGGCATAATTAACAAATAAAATTTTATGTATTTAAAGTATACAAGTGATGATTTGACATATGTATCTTTTGTGAAACAATTACCACAATCAGGTTAAATAATACAACCATCACATCATATGGTTACCTTTGTATGTGTGTGGTGAGAACACTTGAGGTATGTTCTCTTAGCAAATTTCAACTACACAATACACATTATTAACCATAGCTATCATGTCATGTATTAGATGCCCAGAACTTAATTATTTTATAACTGAAGTCTAGTATGCTTTGACCAGTGTCTCCCCATCTTTCCCTCATCCCCAACCCCTGGTAATCACCATTATATAATCTGTTTCTATGAATTTGACTTCTTAATTTTTGTTTGCTTATTCATTTTAGATTTCATATGTAAGCAAGATCGTATAGTATTTGTCTTCTGTCTGGTTAATTTCACTGAGCATAATGTCCTCTAGCTTCATTCACATTGTCACCAATATCAAAATTTCCTTCTTTTTATGACTAAATAATATTCCAGTGTGTGTACCATGTTTTCTTTATCCACTCATCTGTTGACAGTAATTTAGGTTGTTCTTGTATCTTGACTGCTGTGAATAATGCTGCAATGAACATAGAAGCACAGATATTTCTTTGAGATACTGATTTCATTTCCTTTGGACATATACCAAAAAAGAGGAGATTTGGAGGTCAAATGGCAATTCTGTTTTTAACTTCTTGAGGAACCTCAATACTCTTTTCCATAGTGACTTTGCACTTGGATTTACATCCTGACAGTGTACAAGGATTCCCTTTTTCCACATCCTTGCCAACACTTATTATCTGTTGTCTTTTTTATTAAAGCCATTTTATCCTAATGGTATAAGATAATACCCCATTGCAGTTTTGACTTGCATTTTCCTGATGACTAGTGATATTGAACACTATTAATCATTTGTATGCTAATCATTCGTATGTCTACTTTGAAAAAATATCTATTCAGGTCCTTTGCCCATTTTTTAATTGAGTTGGGTTTTTTTTTTTTTTTTTTGCTCTTGAGTAGTATGAGTTCCTTATATATGTTGGATAATAATCCCAATATAGGGCTTGCATGTATAGGTTTCCTTTTTCTTTTGTTGATGGTTTCCTGTTGTGCAGGAGCTGTTAGGTTTGATGTGGTCTTACTAATTGATTTTGGGTTTTATTTTTGTTTTTTTTTTTAATGTTTTTGGTTTTCATATCCAAAAAATCATAAGCAAGATCAATGTTAAAGGACTTCCTCCTTAGGTTTTTTTTCCAGTACTTGTATGGTAACAGGTCTCATGTTTATGACTTTGATTTACTTTGAGTTAAATTTTGTGAGTGGTATAAGATAGGGGTCTAATTTCATTTTCTGAATGCATTTATCCAGTTTCCCAACACCATTTGTTGAGAAACTATTCTTTCCACTTTAGGTATTCCTGGCCCCCTTGCCAAATATTGGTTGACTATATACACAGGGATTTGATTCTGGGCTTTCTATTTTGTTCCATTAGTTTATATGTCTATTATATGCCATTATCATACTGTCTCAATTTCTGTACTTTGTGGTATAGTTTGAAAGTAGGAAGTGTGAAACCTCTGGCTTTGCTTTTCTTTCTCAAGATCACTTTGGCTATTTGAAGTTTTTTACAGTTCCATATAAATTTTAGAAATGTTTTTTCTATTTCTGTCAAAAATACCATTGGAAATTCAATAGTGATTCATTAATTCCATAGATCCCTTTGGGTAGAATGAACATTTTAAAAATATTAATTCTTCTAATTCATGAACATAAGATAGTTCTCTATTTGTGTCTTCTCCACTTCTTTTATCAGTGTCTTATGGTGTTCAATGTATAGGTGTATCACCTTCTTGGTTAAATTTACTCCTAACTATGCTTTGATTTTTAAGATATTGTAAATGGGATTATTTTCTTAATTTCTCTTTCATATAGCCTGTTGTTACTGTATGGAAATACACTTACTTGTATACACTGATTTTATATCCTGCAACTTTACTGAATTTGTTTATTAGTTATAATAATTTTTGGTGGAATCTTTAGAGTTTTCTATATATACCATTATGTCATCACAAACAGAAAATTTTACTTCTTCCTTTCTTATTTGGATGACTTTTATTTCTTTTTCTTGCCTAACTGATCTGGCTAGGACTTCCAGTACTATGTTGAACAAAAGTAGCAAGAATGCACATCCTTTTCTTTTTCCTGACCTTAAAGGAAAAGATTTTGGCTTTTCACCATTGAGTATGTCAGCTGTGGGCTTGTCACCTATGACCTTTATTTTGTGACCTATTTTTTTTATTTTGTGACCTTTATTTTGTGTCATATGTGACCTTTATTTTTATTCCTTCTATACTTATTTTTGAGTTTTAACAAGGAGAGGGTGTTGAATTTCGTTGATTTTTTCTATTGAAATGATCATAACATGTTTTTTCTTTTATTTTATTCATATAGTGTATCACATTTATTGTTTTGCATGCATTAAACCATCTTGCATCCCAGGGATAAATCCCACTTGATCATGGTGTATGATCTTTTTAATGTATTGTTGAATTCATTTTGCCAGTATTTCATTGAAGATTTTTGCATCTATGTTTATCAGGGATAGTGGTCTATAATTCTCGTTTCTTGCTTTTCCTAGTCTAATGCTGGCCTTGTAAATGAGTTTGGAAGTGTTTCCTCCTCTCCAGTTTTTTGGACAAGCTTGAGGAAGATTGGTATTGTTTTTTCATTAAATGTTTTGTAGAACTCACCAGTAAAACCATTAGGTCCTGAGCTTTTCTTTTTTGAGAGGTTTTTGATTACTGATTTAATTTCCTAATATATTTCCAGTCTGTTCAGATTTTCTATTTCTTTGATTCAATCTTGGTCAGTTGTATGTTTCTAGGAATTAGCCATTTCTCCTAGGTTGTCCAAATTTTGGTGCATATTTATTCATGGTGGTCTCACGATTCTTTGTATTTCTGTGGTATCAGTTATAATGCCTCCTCTTTTATTTCTGATTTTATGTGTCTATCTTCCTTTTTTCTCTTGGTCTAGCTAAAGTTTTGTGAATTTTATCTTTAAAAAAAAAAGCTGTTAGCTCCATTGATTTTCTATAGTTTTCCTGGCCTCTATTTCATTAATCTCTTATGTGATCTTTGTTATTTCTTTCTTTTTAAATTTGGGTTTGGTTTGTTGTTTTATTTCTACCTTCTTGAAGTTTTAAATTGGGATTTTTATTTGTAATCTTTCTTCTTAGTGTTGATGGTTATTGCTATAAAATTCCCTCTTAGAACTGCTTTTGCTGCATCCCATAAATTTTTATGTGTTGTGTTCCCATTTTAATTTATTTCAAGATTTTTTTATTTCCCTTTTGATTTCTTCTTTGACCCTTTGGTTTTTCAGGAGTGTGTAGATTGGTTTCCACATATTTGTGAATGTTCCAATTTTCCTTCTGCTATTAACTTTTAGTTTCATACCACTGTGTTTGGAAAAGAGCCCAGGTATAATTTCAGTTTTCTTAAGTTTGTTAAAACTTGTTTTGTGACCTAACGTGATCTGTTCTGGAAAATATTCCATGTATGCTTAAGAATAATGTGTGTTCTGCTACTGTTGGATGGAATATCCTGTACATGTTTTTTAGATCCATTTGGCCCAAAATATAGTTCAAGCTCAATGTTTCTGCACTGATTTTCTGTCTGGACAATTCATCCATCGTTGAATATGGGGTGTTGAAGTTCTTTACTATTATTATATTGTTATCTCTTTCTCCCCACAGATCGTTAGTAGTGGTTTAATATATTTAAGTGCTCTAATTTCAGGTGTATATATATTTACCATTGCTATATCCTCTTGATGAATTGACTCTTTTATCATTATATAATGGTCTTTTTTGTCTCCTGTTACAGTTTTTTTTTTACTTAAAATCTATTTTGTCTGATGTAAGTATCTATCCCTCCTTTCTTTTAGTTTTTATTTGGGGGGAATCTCTTTTTCCATCTCTTCACTTTGAGACTGTGTGTGTCCTTAAAGCTGAAGTGAGTATTTTACAGGTTATTATATCTTAATACAGTCACCAACACTATGTCTTTTGACTGAAGAATTTATTACATTTACTTTTAAACTAATTATTGGTAGGTAAGGACTTATGAGTGTTACCTTATTATTGTTCTTTTTTAGATGTTTTATAGTTCCCTGTTACTTTTTTCATCTTTTACTGTCTTGTTTTTGTGGGTTGATGATTTTCTGTAGTGGCGCTTGGTCTATATCATCCCATTGTCCTCTGGTCTGCAAGGTTTTTTCTGCTGAGAAATATGCTGATAACCTTACAAGGATTCCCTAATATGTGAGATTTTTTTTTCTCTTGCTGCTTTTAAAATTCCGTCCCCTTCCCCTTATTTTAGATAGTTTTAATATAATGTGTCTTGAAGAAGATATCCTTGGGTTGCATCTTTGGGGGAACTATGAGTCTCATGAACTTAGATATCTGAAGCTTTTCCAGATTTGAAAAGTTCTTAGCCATTAATTCTTTAAGTAAGTTTTCTGCCTCTTTCTCTTTTCCTTCTGGGACTACAATACACAGATATTTTCACTTGATGGTATCTCATAATTTACATAGGTTTTCTTCACATTTTTAAAATTCTTTTTCCTTTGTTCTCAACTGAGTGGATAATTTCAAATGGCCTGTCCTCTTCATCACAGATTCTTTCTTGTATTTGATCAAGTCTACTGCTGATGTTCTCTATTGTATTCATTGTGTTCTTCACCAAAAAATTTTCTGTTTTGTTCTTTTTATGATTTCTATCTCTCTGTCACTCTTCTTATTTTGTTCACATATCTTTTTTCTTGAGTTCATTGAAATGTGTGTTCTCATAGGTGAGTGGGTTTCCTTAAAAGAACTATTTTGGGTTTTTATCAAACAAATCACAGATCTCTATTTCTTTGGGGCCATTTGCTGGAAAATGGTTGTATTCCCTTGGTGGTGTTATGTTTCCTTGATTTTTCATGTTTCTTGAAGTCTCACATTGCTGTCTTTGGGTTTGAAGAATTGTCACCTCCTCCAGTCTTTACTCATTGTTGTTAGGAAAGAAATACCTTGTGTCAGACCTTCTAGGAATTCTCAGGATTTTTTGGACTTTTTCTATGGATATGCCTGTCTTCACACCAATTTCTTTTTGGTGGGGCGAGTTCTTAAAGACTATATGACTTCTCTTGATCCTGCAAAGTCAAGCCAAGTTTTAACAGCCTCCCCTAGGGTTGCTTTTCCTAGGGTGTTGCTGAATGTTCAAGTTCATGTGCTTTTTTGCAATCCTGTGAAATTAGGTCAGTTTTTCATCTATATTCACTTGCTCTCTGCAAACATTTGCACTCCTTGCCCTTGAGAGGTACACATGGAGCTGTTCATGACATGAGGGTTGTGTGGGTAAGACACGTGGAGCATTAACAGTGCCCATGGGATAGTTGGGGGTAGCCACAGGTGAGGTGTCCTGAGTGGCTTGTGGACAAGATTTCTAATGAAGACTGCAAGGCAATTAGTAGGATTTGTGTTTCTTGGACTATCTCTAAGCTCTAGCTGTTATTCTTCCCACACTTCTCTGCTCTTCAGTTTTGCAGTATACCTCAATATTGTGTCTGGGACAAGAAGGAAGTGGGCCTCTTTGACAGCATCAGGCGTAGCTGCAGAAGTTGGATGCTCACGTTCACTCTTTCACTTTTCCCATGGACAAAATCATCTTCCAAGAGCACTGAGCTGTGCTGCCTTGAAAGAGGGTTGATATAGGTAAAATAAAACTGTTGTTCTTACTCTCCTCAGTAAGGACCCATTCTTGGATTTTTTTTTTAATCCAGTAGTGTGCTAGAACTTCTCCTCTGGACTCTGGGACTTCCACAGAAATATTCTTATCTGAGGGTGGTTATAAAAATTGGTGTTTTTGAGGACAAAGATGGTAAAAATTTCTATTCTCCCTTTCTGCTGATGTCACTAATCTAAATCCTCTCAACACAATTTACTGGATTATTCTTCCCTTACTAAAAAATTTGAGTGGATAATAAATTCTGTCAATAATTCTTTCCCTTACTAAGGTTATACATTGTACTAATAAACTTTCTAATGATGAATCATTGTTCAATAACTAAGTAAAACTTATTTAGGAACAGAAGTTTTTCTTAATTTATTACTATCCAAAACTTGCTAACATTTTCCTCAGGTCTGTAATTCTTGTATGTGTATGTGTGTCTGTGTGTGTGGATGGGTATATATATCATCATTGTTGGGTAGCCATCATCTGTCAGTCTTAATACAGACATAGACTTACAATTGTTAGAAACTCATATTTTTTCAGTTATTTAGAATAATTTAAATGGCATGGAATTTATCAGTTACTTAATGATTTTATTTAAATCACCTCCACAAGAAAAATCAACCAGAAATCCATTCAGCCTAAATGATTTTCTGAAAGATGTTTTCCAAAGTACTTTAAAAATGNTGGGTAGCCATCATCTGTCAGTCTTAATACAGACATAGACTTACAATTGTTAGAAACTCATATTTTTTCAGTTATTTAGAATAATTTAAATGGCATGGAATTTATCAGTTACTTAATGATTTTATTTAAATCACCTCCACAAGAAAAATCAACCAGAAATCCATCCAGCCTAAATGATTTTCTGAAAGATGTTTTCCAAAGTACTTNCCGACTTGTAATCTCTCTCTCTGTGTCAAATGAATAAATAAAATCTTTAAAAAAAAATAAATAAAAAAAATAAAAATGCTGTCAATGTTTAATACTTCAGGAATTCAATTCTTCTATAATGATACCTAAAAAATTATTTTTCCCAGTGAAACTTTTTTATTTATCACCACAGAGATATGTATATTAAACTCTGATTTTTAACCTCTTGGTTATCTGTGGTTATATCACACTTCTCTGACACCTAATGTTGTATAGTTGCATTTTTTTCTCTTCTTTCCCCATCTTAACAGAAGAGAAAATTAATAATGAGCTTTATCACCAAAACAATTACTACTTTAAATCCTCTTTTCTGAATGATTTTCAGCTTTGCAAAGTTTATTCTGGTCACATTTCATAAGTTTTCATATATAGTATTCAAATTGCTTCATAAATATTATTCTTTAAATAATTTATGATCGCAAATTTTATTTCCTCTTGGCCCACAAATACTTTTGGGGGGGAGGAATGCACAAGTACTTGTAAAAGGTCAACATGTATCCTTTTAATATAGACTTCTAAAATTTTATAATCGTTTCTGTACACTCTTGCCTAAATATGTATTGTACAACTTCTGTTGCATGTAATTTAGTGGGTTTTTTTTTCTTTTTTGGTTGGGGAATCCTAATATATGTTATATTCTTATAAATGTGGTTTTATATTGACATATTATAAAGCATTAACATCCATTTATGCAAAATATACTTGTTTATTGTATTTTTTATGCTATCTATATTAGTGAATATCCAGAAATGTGCTGTAGTTATGTTCAATGCTTTTTAAAAAATTATAGATTTCCAGAAACCACCCATGCTCTCCTAATTCAAAATAGCTAAGAATTCATTCTAGGATTGTCTATTAAAAGCTTGCCTCATGACTCATAGTGAAATTGGAATTTTTTTGTTTGTTTGTTTGGTTGATTTTGTTTTGGTTTGGACATATTTTTTTCCCACCAGCTAATGTAATATTTTCTTCTAAGCAGGATTTTTGGTGAGCAAATGCTTTTAAAGACTGTCCTGTGGTTGATTCTCCAGTGGCTGTGTGTGTGTAAAAGCCTGAAGTTGTAATAAATGAAAAGAGTTTAACTGATCTGTGTAAGAAATTATATAAGACTTAGGGACAGGAGGAGTATGAAGAAAGTGTTCATCAGATTTAGAGGGCTCTCTAGTGGGTGGTTATGAAATGCAGTTTTTAAAGAAGGGTCAGTGGTTCCAGTGAGAAAATGCCATTTGAGCAAAGACAAGAAAGCAGTGAGAGAGTTAGCTATATGGACCTCTGGGGGAATTTAGCAGTGTGGATATCAGATTAACAAATAATCAGAATTATCTTCCAGGCTGAATGAACAAGTATGTTTGGAATATAGGAAAAGGCCAGGATGGGAGAACATAGTGAATATAGGGAAGTGTAGGTGTGAAATAAGGAGAGGTAATGACTCAGTTGATTGAGGGTGACTTGAGGTTATGATGAGAACTTTGCTTTTTATGCCAACCTAGGAAAGTTTGAGCTAAAGAGTCATGTGGATCTCACTTACTTTAAAAGGATCATGTTAGTTAATGTGTTGGGAATGGATCAAAGTGGAGTGAGATGAAAAATAGGGAAATCAGTAAGAAGCCTACTGAGAAATCCAGGGGAACAATAATGGTTCAGACTGGGACCGTGGCAGAGAACTATGTGATAAGTAGTCAGAGTCTGGGTTTAAGCATATCCAGTAGAATTTCTGAATGGTTGCTAGGAATCAAGAGGAGCTGTTAGGCAGTACAGACCTTTACAGCTGAACCGGCCCTTCATGACTGCACTCCCACCGTTCTGTTACCATATGACTTGCTTTGATCCTGTGAGTGGACATCTTTCACGTCTTCCTTAAGAACCTGTCATACTGCCTCATATTTCTTTTTCCCTCTGCTTTGACAGTCGGCAGTGTTCTGGAGAGCGGGTACTTGATCAATGTGGGCAGAGAGTGAGAATGATGACAATGCTGTGTAGGTTCCTCAGGGGACTTGTGATGAATGTATAAGTGGTGCAAGATATTACCTTTCTTTTTTAAACTAGCAATTGTTAACCAGCAATCACTTGGAAAGTGTATAACTTATCTAATGAGTATCCTAGGATATGAAAAGATGAGAAAAAATTGAATGTTAGTAGCATGTCTTGAATGTAACTGGCTCCATTTGATAAAAACAAAAACATACAAAAAGAGATGAGTTTAAAAAGAATTGGCTAACAGAAATAAAAGGGGATGAAGGGAGTGGGAAAATGTGGAGACTTCTAAGTTTGGAATAGGTAACTTTTTCACCACCTACTAGTACAAAGTAAACTTGAGAAGGTCTTTGAGCAGAGAAAGCCTTTTGGCAAGGATCAAATCAATGGAAACCCCTCATTCTCATTGTTACTACCTCTGAGTAGATTATGGTGATGCTCACTCAGTTAATGTAGCAGAAAATGGCTTAGGAAAAAGATGTCGCTTTCCCACCAATGCTTAATGAGCTCAAGGCACCCGCAATTAAGTCATGTCTCAAAAAGAACTGTAAGTATGGTTATTGGCACATGAAACTGACTGGAATCAAATAAATATAAAACTGCCTAAGTTTCTGAGGCAGTTGTACTGCCAAAAAGAGCTGCTAACCTAAACTAAAAAAGACTAATCATTTCAGACCTAAAATAACCCTGAGGCTCCAAGGATCAGGAAGCAGTTTGACAAAGCTGCTTAGTCTCCGAGGAGGGCATATTCTCTAAAGCTCACTTCAGGTATAACTAAACAGGATAATGACACAGAAAGGAACTCCCAGAAAGTGGAGCCAAGAGTCATGGAGAAAAACCAACAGGGGGAACTTATCTCATGAAGCAGAAGTAAAGTCTAATCAATAATTATTCCCTACAACCAAAGGAATAGACTTTTTTAACTGCCTGAGGAGTTTTAGAATGGTTGCCATCTCTCTTTTTGAATGGAAGTATCTACTATGCTTCTACTCTGTTTCTCCATCATATATTGGGTATGTGGGTAGTTAGTAACTTTACTTTTGTGTTCATAGGTTTTTCAATCAAATAGGGCTACATTCACATCTAATATAGTCGTTACCTGGCATCACCTGTACCTACTGTATACACTAGTGTACATCGTCCAGAGATCTTGAACTATGGATGATATGACCTTGAGAGGGGGTAAGTGTATTTTATATCCTGAATGATGAGTGACCCAAACATTTGGTTTACTAGTTTAGTTGACTAAAATGGCCAAATGCTATAAGTCATTAGAGGTGTTCACAATTCTTCATTCTCTTTCGGTGTGGTAGGATTGTACTTCTCCACCCATTTGAAATTGGGAGTAATTTGGCGGTCTGCTTTAGCCAATAATATACAAATATACCTGATATGTATAATATCCAGGTGGAGATTTGCAAGCCAATATATATTTTCTCCTGTGCCTTAATAACTGGGAATTTTTCCATATAATGGCTTCTCCATGAGCCTGGGTCCAAAAGAAGGATGACAATGATGCAGAACAAATCCTTCTGGTTCCAACTCTGGCAACCCAAATGGAAATGTAGCATACCCAGGAAACTTTGTTGTTATAAGCCACTGTGATTTGAGTAGTGCTTGTTACTGCATTATAACATCCTGAATAATATAAGAGTCAAGGATAACTTCAACATTTGACTTGAGAAAATCGATGGTTGATCTTGCCATCAACTGAAATGCATAAAGATGTGGAGAATAAGGTGTAGAGGGGAAAACCACAGAGAGGTGTTTCTTCAAGTGGAGAGGTACAGTAGGCATTTGGGTATGAATGTCTGATGTTTGTAAGACAGATTTGGAGTTAAACTGTAAATTTGGGAATTATCTCCCCTTGTAACTGAGATCAATACTGAAAGGTGAAAGCAAAGAGAAAAGAAAGTCAGTTGAGTGACTGCCTTCGGCTCAGGTCACGATCCTGGAGTCCCTGGATTGAGTCCCACTTTGGGCTCCCTGCTCAGCAGGGGTTCTTCTTCTCCCTCTGACTTTCCTCTCTCATGTCCCCTCTCTCTCAAATAAATAAGATCTTTAAAAAAAAAGAAAGGAAGAAAAGAATACAAGGACCAAGCCCTGGAGCACTTCACCACTGAGAGGTAAGAGAAAATAAGAGACTACAGTAAAGGGAACTGAGAATTGCTACCATAGATATAGGAAGAAAACTAGTTGTGTCCTGGCAACCAAGTAAAGGAAGTGTATGAAGAATGAGAGAGTGCTCAATTATGAAAAATATTTCTACTGAATGATGTAAAATGAGGATTGAGAATGGACAATTGCATTTAAGAATATGAAGGAGAGGTTATTATTGGCCTTGTTGAGAGTCGTTTCCATGGAGCACAGGTGTGAAAGCACAAATAGAGTGTGTATCAGCAAGCATTGGAGGAATTAGTGATAGCGAGAAGAGAAATTTCTTTCAAGGAGTCTTGTAATGAAAGGGTAGCAACGATGTGAGGTTATAGATGATAAGAAGAATGGAGTCTGGAGTAATTCTTTTCCAGGATGGAGAAACAATAGCAGATTTGTATTATTAAATAGAGAGTTAAAAATGATAATCTAGAAAAGAGGAAAAAGCTGTTGGGAGTCCTATCCTTGACAGAGATGTGATCTAGTGCATAAGTAAGGGATCAACTTTAGAAGAACATGGTGCCTTCTTCTTTGGTAAAGGCTGAAGGGAAGAATACCTGGGGGCAGGTGTGGGTAGGTCAGAATATAGGATGGCAAGAATTTGTGGTGGTGGTTCTCTTCTGATTGCTTCAATTTTTCCTAGCCAGGTAGAAAACCAATTTACCAGTTGAGAGTAAAGCTAAGGAAGAATATGTTGCAGGTTTTGGTCCTATTTCATAGACGCTTATGTTCTAAAATGTTTTAAGAATGCAACTTTTGGGCATCTCTCTTTGGCAGATAATGCTCATATAGTTAACTTTTAGTTTTATAGGTGATATCACACATTTTAAAAAATTATTTCTTCAGTGATTTTAGCGGTTAAAATGATGTCTTTGCTTCAGCATTGATTGTAACAGCAACCGGAGCTCATAGGAAAATGTGGTAAATATAGAGTAATATTAGAAAAAAGTAAATTATGAAATTTATTATCACCTGCTGATAACCATTATCAACATATCTTTGTGTAAGCTTTCAGATTCTTCCTATGCAATGTGTGTTTTTTATAACTGGATCATAGTATTGTTTATGCTCCCCATTATATTTGAGCATTTCCTCATATTGTTTTATTATTTTAAAATGTACTTTAATGGATATGTCATATTACATTAAGCATTATGTTAGTTATCAGGATGCCCCTGATTCATATCTGAGCCATCTGAGCTATGTTGATCAATGGAGTCTGATACTAGCATGAGACAGGCAATAAACCAGTCAAACAACACTTTACAGGTAAAAAATATATAACTTGCATGTGCTTATTATAGCATTAAAGTGATATATCAAAACATAAGGAAAATGATAAACTATTTAATATGCCACATTAAAAAAGAAATAAATTTACAGATAACACTACATAGAAATATAGAATGTCTATATGCCAAGATATATATTGAACCAAACTAAACAACTTACAACCTCAGTATATTTTGGTGACATATCCTATATGCAAAGTTTTACTGCACTTAATATATAAAGAGCTATTATAACAATAAGAATAAATGAGTTCCAATGGTAAAACTGTACACTTTCATTAATCACATAAAATAAGTGGCATTTCTAATAAATTATTTTTTACCTTTTCAGGTAAGAAAATATTTTTACCATTAATGTACACTACTAGCAATAGTCTGGAGAAAGAGGTTATCTCAATTGCCACTTGTGTTTGAAATGAAAATTGGTACAATACATCTGAAATCAAATCAGTACATATTAAAGTTTTAAATGTGGTACCCTTGATTTAATAATCTTACTTTTAGAAATTTATTTTTTCTTTTCTTATCCTTCTTTCTTTCCTCCAATCCTTCCAGTATTTCTTCTTTCCCTGCCCCTTTCTTCTTTTCGTTTCTTTCTTTCTGTCCTCACTTTCTTTCTCTCATTAATTTGTTTAGCCGGTATCATAGCTAATACATTTCCTTCATCATCCCTATTACTCTTCACAACAGCCCTATGAAGTGGACACTGACAAAGCCCCACATGAGAGGTTGGCTGGAACTTCTTTGGTGCCTTCATGAAGAGAACCATTAAGGAAATCATGCTGAGACACCTGGCTAGCTCAGTTGGAAAAGCATGCAACTCTTGTTCTCGGAGTTGTGAGTTTGAGCCCCAGGTTGAGTGTAAAGATTACTTTAAATGAATAAATAAAAATTAAAAAACAAACAAAAACAAGAACATCATGCTACATACTCACACTGAACATAGAATGAGTTGAACTGAAGCAGGACAACCAAGGCCATTCAAAGGTAGACTGAACTGAAAGTATATAGTCAGCTTCAGAAGAAAAAGATCTTTGGTGCATTAGTTAATAATGTGTCTCAAAAGACCTTTGGTGCATTAGTTAATAATTTGTCAAGCACAAACAAGAGACAGTTAATAATCTGTCTCTTGGAGCCTCAGTTGATACCCATTCAAGCTCTCTTCCTGACCAAGCTCTCACATCCCATGTGGTCTTCTTAGGACATGATAATCCCTACTTTGAAGTAGACTTTCTCCAGGACTCAGGGGGACAGGGTACATCAGATACTAAGATATTGTCTTTCATCATGCAACCTGAAAAGCATACGTGTGGATTATTTCACTAGATTAGCAGATATTCTTTGACGTGTCTCAGAAGGTCAAGTCACTCCTTCAGTGTTGCATAGACACTAAGTTATAGAGGAGGATTTCCACCCAGATCTAACTCAGAGCCCCAGCTCTTAACCACTGTGTTATACGATATCATTCATCAACCCACTTATTATATAATTACTGAATTCCTATTATGACCTAGATGTTGGAAAGGTTATCCTTGAAGAATTTATACCACATTAGGACTGAACTTCTGCTGCTTCCATGGTCTCAACAGATTAAGAAAATCAGTAAGAGGAAGGCCTCTAAATTCTGATCTATCCTGGTGCTGCAAATGTCCTCATTGTCCAAAATCAAGCAGACCCTTTAACCCACAGAGCTCTGCTGTCCAATGCCACAAGTCCAATGTCTCACTGTAAAATACAAACATTTGACCCTATTTAAAATATTGGAGGCATGGGTGGAATAGGTAGGAAGTTAATTTGTGGGGTGGCGGAGGGGAGTTGAACGTTTTCTGGCTCCCTGGAGGGGGTACCCAGTGTTATCTCCCTCACCTTTGAGTATATCTTATCCCTTCCCACCTCCACTCCTTATCAGTCACAAAAATAAAACTCTATGCAAATGCACTGTATTGAAAAGAAAATATTTTGTATTTTAAGAAACAATAAGGCTTACTTTATCTCAGTCAATAACTACTTAGTTAGGACTTAGCATTTGTCAAGTCTCTGATCCACTGTATTTAGCAGGTTTTCACAAAGATCTCAGAGTCAGTAAGAGCTATTTTCAAGGTCTTGGAAGGTACTCCCAGTAGCAGCATTCTCATTTAGAGTGGTGATTTTTCCCATTCCTTGAAGTGATTAAGATTAAGCTAGATGGCCAACTGGAAGTGATAGAGTAGAGGGATTTGTGCTTCACATAGATGGCTGGGCCAGATGACAGTGTGTGTGTGTGTATGAATTCTTACAGAGTAAAATATATAGAAAAGACCATTTTGAAGACATCTTGAATAAGCACTCATAAAATGGAAATGCCATAATGTCATCAAGGCTTTTTTTCCTCTGCTTATCCAAGCATTATCAGTTGATTTATTTAATAAAACTGAAGACCACAAAAGACTGGAAATACAGCTTCCAATAGAATGCCCTCATGCTGTGATTGTTCAAGTGATAAGTAATTTGCTTTTAATGCTAGCACATACCACTTAGCACCATATTTAACTGGAGGATGAAAATCACTCATTTTTTATCCACTTGCTCAACTGACACTTAGTGTAATCTATCTATTGTCACTGAGCTTAATATAAGGAACATTTAAAAGATCTCAGTTTCAAATGTACTGCAACCACTCAAATTTTAATTCCTTCTTATTTATATTTTCATTCCTTAAGAGAATTTAATTTCAAATGGAAAATCTATTTAGGTAATAAGAACACAGTATGTAAAAGCAAACACAATATACTAAAAGGACTTTTTTAACTTACAGTTTTCAATTATAGCTATATGTTGCATTGTATATTCTTTCTCTATGTAAGAAAATATCAGTGTGAATGACACACATCAATTAGTAACTATAATCCTAGAAATAAAGTTACCGATGAAATTATTAAACAAACATGCCTGGGTTTATAGATAAAGCAAAACTGGTTTTACTAAAAGATTCTTGAAAAATAATTATGAGCATTATAAATTGTCCTCAATATACTGAGGAAAACTGATGACTGGATTCACAGATAAATATATACATACATNATTCTTGAAAAATAATTATGAGCATTATAAATTGTCCTCAATATACTGAGGAAAACTGATGATTGGATTCACAGATAAATATATACATACATATATATATATCTGTGCTGTGTGTGCATATATATATACACACACTATATATGTGTGTATATGTATATATGTGTGTGTATGTATGTGTGTATTATGGATATATGTATTTGTGTATACACATATACNGTGTGCATATATATATACACACACTATATATGTGTGTATATGTATATATGTGTGTGTATGTAGGTGTGTATTATGGATATATGTATTTGTGTATACACACACACACACACACACATATATNTGTATTTGTGTATACACATATACATATATACACATATTCAGTTACCCAGATACATATATCTGTGATATATATTTATATTTATCTATCACAGTCCCCCAGAAAACTATCTTGAGTTTTAATTTAACACTTTGAACTGCATATAAAAATGCGTACACTCTTAAGGGGATATTATACTAGGATCCTGCATGTTAGAACTCTGTTTTTGTAGACCATCTATTAATAATGACCTTTCTATCTCTCATTATCCATGGAATTCCTATTTGCAGTTTATAAAGAGCCAAATAAGATGAAAGGAATTGACTATAAGAATAAAAGTTTCCNATACAATTTCCTTTTTTTCTTTTTTGTATTTTTCTATTAAGAACCTAACCGTAGATGTACAACCAAAAAAAAAAAAAAACACCAAAAAATCCTAAATTAAATAGGTTATCTCAATGACAATCCAAATGCTACATTTACTTCAGAGGTAAGACAGTGCCAAATTCTTCTTTCAGTGTTGGACCGAATTATAGCACTGAATCCATGAATATTCAACGAGAAGAGAGAACTCTTGAAAAAACATGTTAGTCAATCTCTACCCAACACACAAACACACACACACACACATCACGTTATAAAAGCATTAGAATGACTCATATATTGAATCTATTACTTAATGCTTAATGCTCAGTGAGATAAGTTCAATGGCAAGGAAAACAAATATAAAGCAAGAAGAGCAACAAAGCACTACAGACTTCTGTGTCGCAATGACGTAGTAAGAGACTCCTTGGCTTACGAAATACGCTATGGCTGTGGGCTTCCTTCAGGAGCCAGAAAATACTGCTTTTCTTAATTATACTAATCCTTCCATTGGGGCCACCAATTCCTAAAGGAAACATGGGACAAAGAAAAGTGTTTTGTGTTGTTGTTGCTGTTCTCTGTATTGTTTGTTCACTTCGCTGTTACACAGTACATTAAATATAAAGTTAAGTGAGACCTGACCTATGACTTTATTCTTTCATGTAACAAAAACTGACCGAGCACTTAGTAGTTCAAAGTCAGTGTTAAGGACCAGGGAGAGCAAAAGTAAATAAAGGAAACAATGATTCTTGCCCTCATAAAGATTAAATTTTAGTGCAGGGAGTATAAATAAAAGTGGCAGATTTAAAAAATCAGTAGGCATTTTTATTAATTCAGTTAAATGAATGACAACTCAGTAAAAAAAATGACCATATTGTTTGTTCAACAATACTTGAGCTATCATCTTGAACTAAGGATCTAATAAAATGTAGCTTAAGATGCAGAAATCTGATTTGTATACATCTATTCCTCCTCGGTATACTCTGTACTGATACAAGTCTTTCATAAAATCTGTGTTACTGCACTGCCCCCNTCTTTCATGTAACAAAAACTGACCGAGCACTTAGTAGTTCAAAGTCAGTGTTAAGGACCAGGAAGAGCAAAAGTAAATAAAGGAAACAGTGATTCCTGCCCTCATAAAGATTAAATTTTAGTGCAGGGAGTATAAATAAAAGTGGCAGATTTAAAAAATCAGTAGGCATTTTTATTAATTCAGTTAAATGAATGACAACTCAGTAAAAAAAATGACCATATTGTTTGTTCAACAATACTTGAGCTATCATCTTGAACTAAGGATCTAATAAAATGTAGCTTAAGATGCAGAAATCTGATTTGTATACATCTATTCCTCCTCGGTATACTCTGTACTGATACAAGTCTTTCATAGAATCTGTGTTACTGCACTGCCCTCCCCTTTTTTTGTCTGGCCTTCTTTGTACTGTAAATGAGAACACCATGAAGACCCGACCTTAATCACCACCCTACCCCAACTCTCTTTCACATCATCTTTTCAACAGGAAATATTTATTAGCCCCTGAATTGTACCCAACACTCTTCCACATTCTGTCAATAGGAAGATACATTCAAGAAATTCTCTATCCACAGGTACACCATGCTGAAATGCAGAAGGCATAAGTATGTAATTAGAATACAAAACCCTTACATGAAAGCAGAAGTGCCTGGTGATCAAAACTATAACTAATTATTCCTGCAAAAATGGAGGTGAGGAAGGAAAAAAATCAATGATAATGACGTTCAAATCTCATCTTTTTAATTTTTTTAAAGATTTTACTTATTTATTTGAGAGAGACAGAGATAGTGAGGGAGCAGAAACAGAGAGGAGAGAGAGAAGTAGACTCCCCAGTGAGCAGGGAGCCCCACAGAATGGGGCTGGATCCCAGGACCCTGGGACCATGACCAGACCCAAAGGCAGGTGCTTAACAACTGAGCCACCCAAGCGCCCCACAAATCTCACCTTGAAAGAAGAGTTGAACTGCCTGACATGGACCTGTGTGTTAACTTAAGCTATTAAAAGGTGTTTGGAGTATTTATTCATTTCTGTAAGGTTGAGCTCTGTTGACAGAGATATTACTGTGTGTTGATCTGCCTTCAATAATAGCTATAGAAGATGAAAAATATAGACAGTATATGTATATGTTAATTTCAGCCAATAGAGGGAACACCTAGTGTAATTCTCAATGCAATCATCTTATTTGAGACTGAAGATACCCATGGACAATGATTAAAGCCCAGAATGGAAAATCACCAGGATCAGATGTGTTCATGTTTCCTAGTTAGAAGAATCAATTTTTACCTTACTAAAGCTTTCTGTTTGAGAGAAGTGGCTTTTAAATATCTGTTCGCCCTTCATGAAAGGTGCAGGGAAAGTTCAGAGGGCTTAGCTATCCTCTGTATTTATTGCCTGGTAGTGAGGCAAAGGATTCTTCATGATGCAGGACTTTTTTTGACCCATCTATCCTCTAATGGTTCATTTCCATTTGTGATCATAAATCATATTCCAAACCTTCTGATGAAAGACAGAAAAGCAAGGGAGTAAAAAAGAAAAGAAATAATATAAGAATCAAAAAGGGAAGCATGCTAACTTGATCCATTTAGAAAGAGCTGAGATACAGGCAGAGAGCCCATATCTGAGCTAGGCATTTGGGCGTTGGTCGTTGTTATCACAGAACATAAGCCAACTCATTTAAGGGACCTTAATTTTTATTATTTAATTTTCCATTTTTTTTTCTTGAAGTTCCTTCTTAAAAAAATGTGAAAATTTTCCACTAAATAAAAAGGAAAAGGGATTTATTTAGAGTTGGTTCTATTATGCTCTGACCATTCCCCTTATTCCCTCCAAATGAAAGAGTATTACTTATAAAAGAAAGCAAAAAATGGTATTCTACCAGTCTTTATATTCTACAAGTATCGTCCTACACTAAGAAAGATTGACAGGATTCTGTGCTCTCCAGAAAAACATAACTGGGATGATCATTACTTCTAACTGTTGTTTCCAATACTGGTTATTAACTTCTGGTAAAGTATATATTATAAGACTGTAAGTGGAAGAGAAAGTTGCACTACTCTCATATGACTTGCACACCACCGTGGAGCTTTAAGAAAAAAAGAANTATATTATAAGACTGTAAGTGGAAGAGAAAGTTGCACTACTCTCATATGACTTGCACACCACTGTGGAGCTTTAAGAAAAAAAGAATGGGGGCACCTGGGTGGCTCAGTCAGTTAAGCATCTGCCTTTGGTTCAGGTCATGATCCCAGGGTCCTGGAATTAAGCCCTACGTTGGGCTCCCTGCTCAATGCAGAGTCTGCTTCT
>LNAC01000651.1:263872-330644 GCA_002007465.1 Ailurus styani | reverse complement strand
AGGGAGGGAGGGAGGGAGGGAGGACAAAGTAGCACTTGGTGCCTCCTACTTAGTTGATACAGTCACATACAGCCCAGTTAAATATTTAATCAGTAGAAAAGACTACCTTTTTATTTTAATGTATTCTTCTCATTTCTCATGATTTAATATCAAAGGAGTCTTCTGGTGTGCCATCCAGTTCACTGATACGCTCCTGAATCATTGTGACCACTTCATTGGGGATAAACCTTAGGCCACTGATATCACCAAACACCTGAAAAGTGGTAATAAAATGACATGTATTAACCTACCATGTTTCAAAGAAATATTTAGGTGGAATGAACAAATGCTGTGACTTTTTCCTTAACCCCACCCCAAGATCACAGCTTAGAAATCTCCTGAAATGCTATATTGATAACTTAACTCCACAGTTTAACAGAAGTTTACAATTTAGGTTTTATGGTTCGGTTTCACTTCTGACTTTAGCAGGCATTGTATAACACACCAAAAATGTAAATTAAAATCTGCATAACATTTACTAATACAGAACGTGGGGTCATAATCAATAATTAAAATACATTTGGAAAGTGAATTACCCTAATTCTATGGAAACCAAAAATGTCAAAATCAAATACAAGACTGGGATTTTCTTTTTTTTTTCTTTTCTCTTTTTCTTTCTCTTTCTTCTTCCTTCCTTCCTTCTGTTCTTTCTCTCTCTCTCTCTTTCTTTCTTTCTTTCTTTCTTTCTTTCTTTCTTCTTTCTTTCTTTCTTTCTTTCTTTCTTTCTTTCTTTTGCCTTTAATAACTATTGTGTGATGAAATGGATCAAAAACAAAACTGTTTTCATATGGGGAAAGGAAAGCATTCCTTTTAGTAGGAACTCATTGTCCCTCGAGAAACTTTCTGTATATACAAGACTAAATTATCTTTGAGCACAACGAGCAAGCATGCCAATATTGTGTTTCACTTGTCACACACAGTTTGGGTTTATTCCTGGGTTGTTTATAATACCCATCAATTTCACTGACTTCATATGTCTCTCCTACATCTTGAAGGTATCTAGCATTTCCAAGCATTCTGCTGAATGACTATTTTCCTTAGAACTTATGGCCTCTTGAACTGAAGGCTGTCCTGGTTAGGAAGGCAGGAAGGCATATCTAGATCTACATTGGCTAAATGAATGCATTTCTCTGGATAGCAAAGAGGACATCTGCTTGTTTCACAAGTTCCTCCTCTGGTTACAGAAGCAATTTTTTTTTTCTTTCTAGAACATCTAGAAAGTAGCTCTATCTCCTAATAGGGCTATATAAATCATAGAACAAGCTAATCAGAAAGCCTTTTTCCAGAAATGGACAAATAAATGGGTACAGCTGGTATACCGTGGAAAGAAAATTCCCTTCCAAGATAACAAGTACTTGGAATGATAAAAGCCTTGAGCTATGCTACCATATGAAGAAGACAATATCAAGAATGAAGCCAACATAGATGAAAATAAGGGAAAGAGAGAAGAGATAGACATTTGATAACATTCTTTCAAATCCTGAATTCAGCCATCCCATTAGAATATCTACTGTGATGCTCACTTAAGTGACTTAATAAATACCTTTTGTGATTAAGCAGAAGTAGATGCTTGACATATACAGTGACATCAGTTAAGAAAAATAGGTATCTTTGGACACCTTGATTTTTCCTGTCCTGTTGAATCTCTCTTGCAGACCTTCTGAGAGTCCACTTCCCACACTGGTACCTAAAATTTTGTGGTCATTTTCCATTATTTGCTTCTTTATCACTCTTCCTAACCATCTCATATATTTATTCTTTATTATACATCTTTCTTGAAACATTTTTGTATATAATTTTTAAAAACCTGAATTTCTTGGGAAATAATTTGTGGCATAACAGCATCTATTTAGATGCCATATTTTCTTTCTTTTCAAGATTATCTAAAAGTGTAAGTCAGAATCACTATGTGAGAGCTTTGTCCGTGTCTCTTGGGATATCTTCCTTTTTAGGTCTTCATATGTTGGATCATGCCAGTTGTTCTCGGAAATGAAATGATCATTCCTAATATCAAATTGAGTGGCACTCAGCCTCTACCAGAATTAAGAATAACAGAACAACTAGGTCACTTTCCCCTGAGTTCCCTGTCATTTACTATCTTTTCTTTGTGGTTGAGAATTAGATTCAGAGAGACCACCTCAATCATCACTTTGTCTTCTAAGAAATGAATTATTGGGACTTCTCCTTATTCAGTAGTATATCTCCATTCATAAGAAT
Source organism: Ailurus styani (assembly GCA_002007465.1). Taxonomy (NCBI): domain Eukaryota; kingdom Metazoa; phylum Chordata; class Mammalia; order Carnivora; family Ailuridae; genus Ailurus; species Ailurus styani. The sequence goes on along the minus strand of LNAC01000651.1, from coordinate 328,388 downwards.
TCCACAAAGAGGGGTGCCTGGGTGGCTCAGTTGGTTGAGCGTCTGCCTTCAGATTAGGTCATGGTTCCGGGGTCCTGGGATTGAGCCTCACATCAGACTCCCTATTCAGCAGGGAACCTGCTTCTCTCTCTCTCCCCACTGCTTGTGCTCTCTCTCACTACCTCTCTCTCTTTGTCTTTCTCTATCAAATAAATAAATAAAATCTTTACAAAAATAATTTAAAAAAAAAGAAAAGAATTCCACCAAAAGTCTAGAGTGTGTGGGTAAGAAGGGACATGTGTATGAGAGTGGTTTTGTTGGCTAGAGATTTGAGGAACTCCTCCAGGTATCATCTGGACTAATTACCTGGAAGAATCTCTCTCTCCTGCTGCATAATGGCAGGGTCATTGACCAGTAGCAGGTCACCTTCTGGTTCACACTGGTCTTTCTCATGTGCTCCTACAGTCTTAATAATCCTCTTTGTACTCATCAAGGCTGCCACCATAAAGCATTCAAATTTACTTCTCCAAAATGATTTGTATATATATGAATATACATCAAATTAACAAATATGCTTTAGCCTGAGAGGTTAGGGGAAAAGGAAATAAGACAACTAGTCTTAAATCTATTGCTACAGAAATTGTTTGTTGTCACTTCTGAGTTAACTGTTGTGCAGGACAGCTCTCTTTCCAAATGCCGTAATGTGATTATAAAAAATAATCTTATGAGGAACCTGGATGGCTCAGTCGGTTAAGTGTCTGCCCTCAGCTCAGGTAATGATTCTGAGGTCCTGGGATTGAACTGAGCAGAGAGCCTACTTGTTCCTCTACCCTTCCTCCTGCTCATGCTCTCTCTCGCTCTCAAATAAAATCTAAAAAAAAAAAAAGAATCTTAGAAATTTTTATATTTTTATCAATCTGTGTAGAGTCATTTATCTCAAGTGTTTGTGCTAGAAAAATAAGCTGATAATGTAATCACACATTTTATTTTATAAGTGTCATTGATTGCTGGGAAGAAAAATTGCTAGAAAATAGATATTACAAACAAGTACAATCTCATGACAACTTGTATGGAAATGGGCCACACTTTGAAAATAAATTAAAAAACTACTGAGTCACGTAGCACTTTCCAAAGGCAGAAAATGATCCTGAGCTATGATATCCAAGTGGTCTTTTCGGGCAAACTTGTCATTCACTGCAGTTGTGGCTATGTGTTTCTTCCTCTTTTCTGGAGGGCAATTGGGATATATATATATTCATATATATCCATATGTCCACACATATATGTAACATGTGCATAAGTATATAGCAAATATACACATAAATGTCTATCCTCTTAACTAGTCATATTCTTTGGCCTAGTAATTCCACTGTCAGCAACGAGCTTTAAGAGATAATACAGACCATCAGTGAAAATGGCCAAGTAAGGAACTCCAAATTCAACCCTTCATAAAAAACAGCAACCAAAAAAAAGAGCAAAAGCTCTCACCATCAACTTTTTTAGGTGAAAACGTTTTCCAGCAAACCGTGTGGCTGAGGTGGAAGCCATTAGGGACTTGACTAGACCCTCAGAAGCCCACCCCCTCCTGCTAGAAATTTATGACATGAGCAAGTAAACTTCAAGCATGGGACATCTCAGCGCCATTTCCAGGCAGCATGACTGGCAGAGATTTCCAAAGAGGTGGACGAGGATCTCCCAGGCCTCATGGAGACAGTGCTCCACAGTGATGTCCATGGCTGTGTAGCCAAGAGCACACGTGACTTCCTTTTGTCTTGTGTTTGAAACATGACTGGCGCTCTTTGGTATAAAGGCCTTAAGAAAGAGATAGCGAATCATATAGCTAAGATATAGCTAACGAGGGCAGCCATATCTTCAAGAGTCTAAGTGGAAAAATTAAGTCAATTTATTGAAAATTTTGCTGGTAGAAAGGGCCATACCTAGCTGTCAAAAAAGCACACCAATAAAGCTTCAGTAGAGTCCATCATAGATATGGTAAGGAATATGAAAAATGATATATCAGGTATGGCATTCCAGATAGATTTTGATTTAATTTTTCCCCTTACCACGAGACTCATGTATGCATAGCAGTAATTCACTGACCAAAGCAACGCAACAATATTGGGAGCCTTAGTTACACCCATTATGGTTCTGTAATGAAATAGAACATTTTTTTTCTCAGTGGACTTCAGATGGCTATACCTAAAGCACAGCAATCTGAACTAGGAGTAAAGAGTCTACTAAAATTCCAGGGCGCCCGGGTGGCTCCGTGGGTTAAAGCCTCTGCCTTAGGCTCAGGTCATGATCTCAGGGTCCTGGGATCGAGGCCCGCATCGGGCTCCCTGCTCAGCGGGGAGCCTGCTTCCTCCTCTCTCTCTGTCTGCCTCTCTGCCTACTTGTGATCTCTCTCTGTCAAAATAAATAAATAAGTAAATAATCTTTAAAAAAAAGTCTATTAAAATTCTATTACAGCCATAGAGTTCAAAAATAGGACCAGAAATAATACGACACTCTATGTAAGTAATAGATTGAATCAACATTGTTTTAAAGAAAGGGTTTTGTTCATTTTGAAGAAGTAGACCATTGATGTGAATTTCCTCAAGCAGTTAAATAAGGGCTGACGGTGGGATTTATTCTCTGGGATTCAGTGATGATGGGACGCTGGTTGTGTTGACCCCGTGGATCATTGCAGCTATGAAAATTATAAGCCAAAGCACACAGTCCTTTCATTTTTGTAAAAGTATACTTTACTTGGTTGTAAAATAGTCAATGTTTTTAGGATTAAATATCTGAATATTGCTTCTGAAGGAGCAGGTGTCACCTTAAATCTAAAGTCTAGTTTGTTTACTGGCTGTATTTTATATCCTTTAGAAAATGACACAAAATGGCAATAAAATCATTGTAAGTATTCTACAGGGGAATATAAATGCCCTTTGGTTACAGTGTACATACCTTTATACATAATTCCAGTTTATTTTCCCTGGAATTATGTTAAATATGTAAAAAGCCTTTTCTCATAAAGGTAAAAATGCTAGATGTTTCTGAGTTGTAATTTAGCATTAGTGTCAAAATTGCTTCAGAAAATAAGCTACTATTACTGTTTCATTTCTTTTAAGTGTCATTCAGCATACTATATGTGATTTTGCACATAAAATAAGCTTATATGATTTTATATCAGTGTTTGGAAAATGTGGGATTAAAAATAATTTAGTAGGTACAAATATGTAAAAATAACTGACACTATGAACTGGTTTTTTACATTGTTTTAGCATATTACCACTAAATAATTGCTTCAGGGAATCACAGAAGAATTTGTTCCATGAGCTACATAGAAGAAACCATAATACTTCTATATCCATGCATTCTTAGAAATAAAGAATCAGTACAGATAGTTCTTAGGTTAAAAGGAAACAATTACAAAATGTACCAAAATATTTTCGTGATTTTTCTGTATATAGATATAAGGAAAAATAATTATGTTGACTTTTTTTTATGAATGAATTATCTTGGACTTTTTAGGAAATGAGTATTAGCTTTATCAAATTGAGTCAAGATAAAAATCACTGATTAGTAGTATCATGATTAGTAATATCATGGCATATTCTGAAAATGCTTCTCTCAAGCACTGACTCTTTGCATGGATTTAAAACATATTTTTAATGCAAAAATTCAAAAATTTTCCATATTTACTGTAACTTAAGATTAATAAATACAAAGAAGCATGTTTTTTTCACATTTCACATTTTACTCTTCAAGATCTGGTTTCTAAAATCCATTGGAATCGGGGAGAAAAATATTCTGAAGTAAAAGTAAAAAGTAAAAAGTATTTCTTACTTTTATTTAGTAAAAGTAAAAAGTAAAAAATATTTTATTAAAGGTAAAACATTCAATCTTTACCAACTATGCAATAAAGATTTAATTCTTCCCCTCTACAATGTTTTTGTTAGACATTTAAGCAATATGTTTAGTTTAATATGTCAAAGCCTATTTTTAACACTGCTTCTTTATACTTAATATATGTTTTAAAACATTTCTTATGACTTAAAATCCTTGGAAGTAGTTTTCTCTGATATGTTAGATGTGTATGCATTATTTCTGATAGATCTATGAATATAGTAATATTATAAATCTTTTCTACAGCTTTCACAAGTTCTAGTTGTCTGAAGATTCAAAGAAAGTCTAAGATGCTGAAAATAATTGTACGTCTATTTTTAAAAATATGTGTCTGATCACTCTTTTTCTTATATACACAAATAAAAAATATGAGGTCTATAAAAACCAGGGATTATTAAATTATCAGTATAAATAAAGTATAGGTAAATTTAATATTTTATAAGATAGGGCAAGTGTGGTGGCTTCAGAAAAGACCTATAGAATCTCTAAATTATCTCTAAATGTCATATCTCAATATACAATAAAAAGAACCAAAACAATTCTTCATGATTTTCTATGGAAACCAAACATAGTTACAGTAACATTAATTTAGTCACTAAAAGTTAATATTTTGACCTTATTAATGAAATAGTTCCTTATAAGTTTCTTACACGTTCCTGAAAATGTGTCTGAAATCTGCGGTATTTATCTAAAAATTACAATGTGCTAATTATGAAAAAATTGCTATTTTCCCTCTTATGGTTTACCAATTTATATATATATACACACATATATGTATATATACTATATACGCACACATTATATATGATATAATAACATATATATACATATATTTTTAGATGACAAATTAAACTTGAGGTAAGAATTGTTTAGCTTACTTTTGTGAAAAGCAAAACATCTCATAGCAAGTTATACTGACCTAATTATTATAGACAAATAAAATCATTTATTTTGACACATATATATGGGAGTAATAATTTTGTCACATAATTTTTCAAATAACATAATTCATATATATATATATATAAAAGATTCATAAATGTGCCTATGTAAGACTTTTGTGGTAGCAGGTCAGGAAAATGTCTTATAAGAGACATTATATTCTAATACTAGTCTAATCATTGAATTCCTCTTTGCTTTTGTATTCTGATTCTTTTTTAAAATGTTTCTTATAATAGGGTCTACGTTTTAGATAGACAAAATGATGACGCTCTACAGTTTACTAAAATAGCCAATCATTCTTAGTAAAAGAAAAAGGCAAAATAGTATCAGGACCATATTTTTTAAAAAATTGAAAGAATTACGTTAAGTTTGAATTTGAAAACCAGAAATAAAAGACATTAGTGCACTTGACATTTTTTTTAACAATATTTTATGCAAAGCCATACTGTTGCTATTACTATTTCATTTTAATGTATATTTTCAATAATATCACATAAGTAAATGTGTTCAAAGGACTCACTGCATCTTTTTACATAGGTGTTGTGCAAGAAATGTAATGTCCAAATTTAGGGAATGAAAATATGGCTTTCTCCCATTCCCATGAGTAAATTAATAAATTAATTGCCTAAATTTTCTTTAGGTAAATCTATACAATAAAAAAAAAACCACACACTAATGTTTTTTTCTTTACCGTATGCAATGTCATTCAACAAAAGAAAAACTTGGATGGAAATCCTCCCCCGAAGATGAAAGCTATCATCAGCAATTTATACATTTAATGAATATATTCCAGAGTGTCCCAATTTCCTTTATTTTCCTATTGATTTCTCTTCCATATCAGTGCATCCATTTCTCTCTCACACACTCTGCCAAATGGTCATTGCCGTAGATGAATGGGGGGATTTCGGAATTCATGGAAGAGTCTTCCAGAAAAGTACTAAAATATGAGAGTTAAAACCAAAAAGTCTCTGTTATTTGTCTGATGTTCAGCTGCGACTTACTGACTCATGGGCCAAATGTGATTCCCCTCAATTCAGTTTATTCCAAGCGTCCTGTAGGTTGGTGGGGGACATTCGGCTTCGTCTGCTGTCTTCTCAGGGACACCAAAAAAGGTGCGGTCACTCTCTCAATACCTGCTGTTTGCACTGTGTGGTCACTCAACTCTGCGAGCAGGAGAAAACCCCAGAGCCGAGTAAAACCCACCTAAAAACAGAATTGTGTTTCCATTTTTCTTTTTTGCCTTTCTTCTCCTGCTGCTTTCTATCAGCAGAGCACTTAACAATCACTAATTGGTTAATGTGTTATTTAGGCAAGTATTAATATTCTCATTTTGCAGACAAGGAATGAGGCTTCCTGCTGTGTATCTTCTGGCCCTGGGTAAGGAGCTCTTCAGACGGGAGATTCAAAGTAGGTGAGCCCGTCCCCTTGAGGCCCAGAGACTTGCCTGGAGCCGCTCATCTGGGTCTCACGGAGCCTCTGTGAGACCGCTGAGTTCCTGACTCCCACTTCTCTGCTCAGACCACCGGGCGACACTGCCTCTGATGACAAAAAACCCTTTTCCCATTCCACCCCAACCAATGCTCCAAGGACTTTCTTAATTGCGACAGATACCCTGGGATTGGGAAGCTTATTTGTGACTTGATGAATCTGCTCCTCTTGCCTGGGTTTCTAGGTTTTGTAGCACTAAAAACTTTAAAGTAACTTTGTTCAGAAAAAAAAATACACACACACACACACACACACACACACACACAATATCCTGCCTATGGAGCAGAGATGAAGCATTGCTCTCTGAGAGTCTAGGGCAACACTGAGCTCAGAGGGGATGATAAAAATAGAATTAAAGAGAAGTGCTCACGGCCAGACAGACCAATGATGATCTCGACAAGTATGGAGAGGACCTCATTTTTTATTTTTTTTTCTTTAAGATTTTATTTATTTATTTGAGAGAGAGAGAGAGAGCACAAGTGGGAGGGAGAAACAGACTCCCCCTGAGCAGGGAGCTCAGTGGGGTACTCGATCTCAAGACCCTCGGATCATGACCTGAGCCAAAGGCAGATGCTTAACCTACTGAGCCACCCAGGTGCCCCGGGACCTTATTTTTTAAAGCAAAATATGCAGAACACAGTAAGAGCTATTTCATCAAGGGTGACAGGTCTGGATGGAAAAAAAAATGGTGAACACAAATCAATAGGAAAGATTGTACTACGACTTCCGTATCAGACTAGCAAAATCTGACCTCTTTGGAGTAGAACTCATTCTGTTCCAAAAACATGGCTTTCCATAAAAATAAGATAATTTTTTATCTTATTTGAAGATAATTTGTTCATACCCAAATTGGTAGGGTTTTATGGAGAACAACAAAAAAAAAGGTTAATATGTGACCTATATTTCATATCAGGATAAGGAGAAACTTCAAGATCACTCTGTCACAGGTTAGAGCTGTGTTAAATGCCAAAGGAATTTAGATAACTAGATATCCTATTTAAAAGCCATCATAAAACCTTTGAGAATAGTGTTCAGGCTATAAGGCTGAAGCAAAATTTCATCCATTTTTATTTTGTGGGTTTTGCCACGTCTAATTTGTCAATAAATTAGGCTTGGACATAGCGACTTGTTTCTTCCCAGGTCAGAACATCTATTCAAACTGTGGCTTGGATCTCACAGGTATCTCTAAGTGGGTCTAAGTGATTTCCTAAGTATAAGTTCCCTCAATTCACATAACGTGATACATTCCATGTCTGGTTCCCTGGTCATGGTGGCATGAAATCACTTAACAGCAGCACAATATTAATTGTGAGAAATCTCCATACTTAATCAAAAGGATATCACGGTGCCAGATTGCCAACCATGTAGAACAATTTGGCATCCAGAAAGTCAATGCAATTTAATAGATTTCCTAGAGCATCAATAATGTACTTAGTACAGAGATAGGGAGCTCCAGGGTAGAAGTTAACTTTAATCCGAGTAGGAGACTACTTCTAAACCATAATTTTAAAAGTCAAATAGATTTATCTTTAATCCAGAAAGTATAATTTACCTAGGTGTGGATATTTGAAATTTCTTTTCAACGCATACATTTTTGGGGAAGAAATACACGAATTTCATTTCTCACTGAGGTTGCAAAAGATGAGACCAGTCTCAAATGCCCTCCAGTTTCAGGTTTGATAGTTCAAAAGGCCAACAACACACCTGGAAGTACCTGGTAAGGGTCAGGAGAGACAGAGAGGAGACTAGGATGATTGCTGAGTAGCCAGGCATGTGGCTGAAAGAAAATTTGTCTAATCTTCAAGTTGCTCTAGAACTTGTACTAGATTACAGTTCCTATCCTCTAGGAGACAAAACTTCATACTGGCAACATGTTTAGAGAGACTAAATGAAATCTCACACTTGTGATCAGTGTTAGAGAAGTTGCAAGGGGATAGGTCTGTTTGAAATGGGTTTCAATAGATTTCATGGATCAAAAAGCATGTAACGTAAAGCATGAAGAAATCAGTCAGTAGAGTCTAGACTGCAGACCCACGAGTAAGCAGGATGTCATGTAAGCATTTGCTGGGATCTGCAAAAGGGGGAAAGCTGGTTTAGAATCTGCTAGAATCTCTAATGGGCACAGGTTCAGAAGTGCCGAGGGGCACTTCTGTCCCTCTATCATTACCATCACATAAGGGAGTGGTGGTGAAAACACAGACAGAGGGGCCCACGAGCCTGATTCCCTCACCATTCAATCCTCCCAGAAATGATTTTGTTTTTTAGCTTAATGTTACTATTAGTACTTAGAAAAAAAGATGTTTACAAGTTGAATGAATTTAATGTTGCAGGAGCCATAATGCTTTGTCATCTTTATTGCACCTTTTTTTTTTTTATAAAAAGAGCTAAAAGTACTTTGCAGATGTCATCCCATTAATCTGCCCCAAATCTCTATGAGGCAGGCGGTTTAAGTCTCCATAACCCAGTTTTAGAGATAAGAATGTAGGTAGAGTATTGGAAGTGAGTAAGGTGAGGTTCTGGAGCAAATGCAGAAGTGAGCGAATCCCAGGGCCCTGAGGACTGCCCTGCTCCTGCAAACAGGCCACCTCACGCCAGGGCTTCCTGCTCAGAGGTCAAGTGCAGCAAACTGCCACAAGACGTTTCATAGCAGAAGCACAGACATCCCCCATGTCCTGGCTTCTTCAGGTCTTTCAGTGCATGGTGTGTGCACATATTTAAGCACATGCCTGTGCAAATTAAAAACAAAAACAAAAACAAAACAACAAAATCAAAAAACAAAAAACAATTAAGCCATGACAGTTTTGTCCCTTAAAGAGATTCCTAAAGTGAAAGTTTCGGAAGCCTAAAAAGGATCACATGCCAAAGTACATATGGCAGCGCTTGACCCAAACCCTCAAAGAATTCCATCAGATATAGTCAGAATCCCCCCACCTGTTGCTTTGCTGCAACATACACTGTTCTGTCATTTTCACCCTTCAGTAAGGGAGCGGGGAGGTGAAATGATGGAGAATCAATCCTGCCTGGAACATCTGTGCCTGTCCGAGTAAAGTGTCTCTGTGAGTCGCTCAAGTACCCAAATGCTGTCATGGGATTGGGATCCTAGAAAGGAGAGGCTCCCTAGTTGCTACACTGATGTCTAAGCCACTTGAAATTTCCTCAAGGTTCTATTCAAAGCAATTTTAGGAGGACAGATTTTTATCAACTTTATAACAAAAACGACAACAGTAAAAGTCCATAGGGAAAGGGTGAAGTATCCTGCAAATGCTTACCAATTAATATTGTGCCACTGTTAAGTGATTTCATGCCAGCATGACCAGGGAAGCCAGCGTGAAATGTATCTAAACTTTCCTCCTCCTCTACGCTTTATTTCCACCATCTAATGGGTAATGACATTCTTTCAGACTACAGGATTCAACAACACTCGTGCAAATAGGACCGACCCTCGGGTTTCGCCATGCCATGAAAAGTGGATTTAAGAATATGATGCAATGTGAAGGATTCCTTTTTAAACTAAATTCAACTCACCTGAGGACACTTTCTTTTTAAGGAAAAGTGCGGCCTGAAGATGTTGGCTAAATTAAAGATTTAGGGATGGGGACTTTATTTTTTAAGATTTTTCTCATAGAAAAAGTATGAAATGGCCACCATCTCACTCATTTTGTGTGAGATCATTTAAGCAAGGGACTGTATACTTTCCTGAGGCATTGAAATGTGTCCATGGGCTCAGAGAACCCTTCTTCATCAGTCTACTGATGTTTACAAATGCTACCTGAATGAAAGTTCTCATAGGCTGAATCCTGAATTATTTCACTTGATTTGTTTTCTGTTTCTCTCCCACAAATATATCTGCAGAAACAATTTATTTCTCACAAGTACCTTTATTTCTTTAGAAAACACTAAAATATATCTTCAAGGCTATTATGGTATTAGAAACGTTAATTATACAATATGCTTGCAAAGTAATTTTGAAGCCTTTGAAATCAAGTATAAACACACACACACACACACACACACACAAACATCTACATTCATGCACTACAATATACACAGCACTTGCATTAAAATATTTTCATATGCACATACCTCAACAATGGCACCACTGGGGAGTCGGAGAAAATGGCGGTATAGCTCTTGGAACCCACTGGGGTAAACGGTGTATATAGATACATGAGAAGTAGTATCCCCTGGACCAAGTGCACACACAGAAATTTCACTTTGCTGTTGGAGGTCAGAGCTGGAGATTCTGGACTCGACGCCATGGTTTTTCCAGATATAATCATACACTGCCACCTAGTGAGACACAACCCCCCCCCCCCCGCCACAAGCCCCCCAGCCCCAGAAAAGAAGAGAAAAAAATTAATTAACTTCTGGCAAAAGCATAACCAATTTTAAATGATTTTACAATAAATCTGAAAGTCTCTGCCATCTGCAAGCCTCCACTCCATTCCATGCATATTTTTATGACATATATCTAAGGAGTGAAGATAGACAAATCCCCCGTGTGTGCTCCATAAAGTTAATTCTACACAGATGAAGCTGTAATTGGCTCCCATATTAACCCAAAGTAGGAAGATCAAGCAGGATGTGACAATGACAATGTTGATTAAAAAAAAAAGTGCTTACGAATGGTGTTATAAAGGGGTGTTTGTGCTTTCTCATCCAAAAGAAATCCCTGCTTGTTTTTCCTTGTTCTCACTGTGCGAAGTGCTAAGTCTCTGGCATCATAAAGACAGTGATGAGATAAAATAAAGATACATTTGGCTGAAGTGCATGAGGCAGGATTTTTGCATACTTTATACATTTACCTACTATTCTTCCTTCGTAATGTTCCCAACTTTCATACTTACTGGACTTTATTTCTGGTAGGGTTTCTCAGGTAACAATTCTATTTTCTGATACAGTGTACCTGTGAGGACTTCATTAATATTAACTGAATTATGAGTGAGGGCTTGTTTAAATATTAAGAGGGCATGGGCACCTGGGTGACTCAATCAGTTAAGTATCTGGTTTTGGGCTCAGGTCATAAGCCCAGAGTCCCAGGATCAAACCCCACATTGGGTCCTTAGTCAGGAGGGAGTCTGTTTTTCCTTCTCCCTTTGCTCCCCCCTCCCACTCATGCTTTCTCTCTCTCCCACTCACTCTCTCTCTCTCAAATAAATAAAATCTTTAAAAAAAAATAAAATAAAATGTTAGTGATAAAGATTAGACTATAGCACTCTAAAATTTGTTTTTGGCTGATAAAGCTTCTGGTCTCCTGATATCTTTGTTAATATTTCCTACAATCACTGAGTTATATAGATGCTTTCTGTAATTTCCAGTTTCCATATCTGCAGATGCCAGTAGTTTCAGAAGCAGATAGAGGAAAGTAGTCAACGAATTTCTTTCCTCACTGGCATTTTCTGAGGCAGGAAACATTTATCTGTTGTTGCAGAGTCCAGATCAAACATGTGCTCCAAAGTTAATGACTCCTAAGATGATTTACAAGTATTTTAAACCCTCAGAAATACAGAAAGATTTTAACAATATGAAAGAAAGTTCTGACCAATTGCTACTTACTTCAAGTCCATAATTGACAATAAACTTCCAAGATTCCAGCTAGCGATTTTTTTCTTTGAAAATAAAAAGGGAAGACTGAAATCTGGATGAACAGGTAAAGAAGTGGTAAGTGTCTTCAAATGGCTTGCATGAGAGACAAGATCAAGGTCTATTATAATTAAAAACGGAAGTTTCCTGAGCATCCATTCTATCTTGGGTTTCTGAGAAAATCGAAACACGCTTGCAGGAATTCACAGTAAGCACACATTTAATGGAAAACTGTACTCTGTATTGAGTGAGTCCACAGAAGAAACCCTCCCAAGGAGGTGAGCTTTGAGTTGGGACTCAAGACCTTCACAGGATTTCAGTAGAGAAGAAAAGCACCAAAGATGTTTCTGGCAGAGGAGCAGGAATCCTAATGGCCCTGATATGCAAATGCAACTGGGGTTCAGGGGCCAATGAATGGTCCAGTGGACTGGATTGTAGCAGGGGTGTGAGGACCAAGATGTGAGGCTGAAAACATCGTTCGGGACTACAAAACTGTCACGTGCTGCGCCAAGATATTTTGAGCGTAATTTGTAAAGGGGGAGTGGGGTGGTTTGAGCAGAGGAGAAGCTTGATTTGTATTTTAGAGTAAAAGAGCTGAAAGCAACATGGAGGGTAGACCAGACGGGTGAGAGATTGGGGATCATCCTACCCAAGATAGATGATGGGGCCTGGCATTTGGGCCGTGGCAGTTGGATTGGAAACAGTGCTGACTTCTTTTCCTGAGGTAGATCCATCAGAGTTTGGTCACCAGGTGGATATGAGCTATAAACGAAAGAAACACCTCAAAGCTCATAACAAGCAAGAGACCCCGCAGACCACTGAGCCCACGGAAATGCGCTATGGAGAACGAGCAGGCAGTGCACAGTAATATTGGGGAGGGACAATAATTCATTGAACATATCTAAGGAGAAATCCATTAAACTATGGCATAACTGAGGCAGCAACTGTGCAAATCTAAATCAATTTATGTAATTAATTCTTCATCGGCACGGTAGCCTGGGAAGGCTGTGCAGCAACACCACACACCCCCAGGTAAAATCGGGAGATGAGTGATGACAGGCTGCTCTTCAGGCCTCTCCAGAAGTCTGTGTGGGATCAGAACCGAGGCCTCATAGCTCTCCACCCTGTACACACAGCTCCAGGCCAGGTGTTACATACGTCTCTCCTTCTTTTCTTTAAAGACAGCCCATTCACTGATGTTCCCCAGCCTCTGGATGTAAAAGATTAAGCTTCAGGAAAAGCAGAATAAAATAAATGGGATGGGAACAAGCATGCCATGTCCAGGAGACCCATACTGGCTCTGCTCATTTCACGAAGTACAGGTGAAAAGGGAGTTAGATTGGAGCCCTGAGAGATCAGAGCCTCTCCATCTGGGAAATGCAGTGAAACACATCTGTGCTGCCCTCCTAGACACCGTGGGTCTGTCGAATGTCTGTGAAGATGTGCATGTTTGTCTGAAAAACAGCAAGTCAGCCTTTAGAAGTTGACATATTTCAAAAGGTAAGTGACCTTGAAATTGTGGGCAGTAGTACGTGCAGAGTAGATTTTTTTTTTAAATAATTTTTATCCAATTGGATATGCACTTCCTTCTTCCTCTCCTTTTTAACCATCTCTAACCCTAGGGTAGAGACCATAACTTGCCTTCTGCCCAGAGACATCTTTCATCTAAGTGTCTAGGAAGAAAGAGGTAGGTAGACTTGAAAGAGGAAGTCAGCAATATTTAGTGGCAGGTCTTAACATGGGCAATTACACACACACATAAAATATATTTTAATTTAATGTTGCCAGTCTGCCGGATTGATATATTATTCCCATTTTCTTGATAAGGAACCTGAAGCTCAGAAATGTTAAGCAACTCGTCCAGAGACACAGTAATGTGATGATATTTACTAAGATATCATTCTTTTTCCTTCACCTCAGAGAGCCCTACACTCCTGGCTCCTCTCCACGACTTTACTTGTTGTCCTCTCTGGTGAATTCAGAACAAGAAATTTGAGAAGCCTCCTTGCCCTGTCCTCCCATTCTGTTACATCCGAGCTGCCTCTAGGAAGTACCCATGTTCTCTGCCTGTCCATAGTCTAGTTAACGTTAACAAGAGCAGCCTCTTCTGAGCATGACCTTGCATTCCAGTGCCGTCTGTGCCGACTCTCCTTCCTTATGGGGCGATGAATTAACAAGCCCACTTGGCAACTGATCGAGAGCCATATCTTCCCAACAGCTTTATCAGTAATGAGGCTGACATTTTTATTGCCTTTGGTCTGGTTCCTGTGTTTCCTTAATTTTCTCAAATAGCTCAGATGGGGAAAAGAGGTGTATAACGTAGTAGCCCCCTGAGACCCCAACAATAATCAGGCAGCTCTGATATTTGAACCCAGGTTGGGCTGACTCTAAAGCCCAGGCACTTCGGATTTCACCGTGGGTAAAATGTTCGATCACGTAGTGCACAATTATCTTTGTGCATTAGTGTGTGGCTGCAGAATGGGGATGTGTCTGAACATGATTCTGGATGCTGAATTTTCCTTTCAGTTAAGGGCTCCTCCTATGGAAGAAGCCGAAGGAAGATTTTTTTTTTCTCCATCCTGGGTCAGGGTGGGAACTTCGTAAACACCCTTCTTGACTCAAAAGGGGTGTTGTGGAGTACGTCATGAAAAACAGGATTAGAGGCAGAGTCCCAATTTCTGCCGACCTTAAGGCTATGAGAGCCCATGGAAGTTTCTCAAGGTTCTTTGAATTGAAGATGAACTGGAAAAAATACCAGAGTGTGTTTTTCTCCCCCTTTTGGACCATAAAGTTGTGATACAAAAGCAACTGGGGTCATTTTCAGGATTTCTACCTAGCAGTTCTTAAGATAATTGAATACCTATCAACAACAAAGTGTGTGGATCAAGTGAAACCCTATTATTTTGCTGTATGGGCACACACCTCCTCACAGAAAAGAAGGCAGAGTAGAGCGGAAATGAAGAAGAGAGACCCAAAAAACCTCACAAGAAATGGTTAAGAATCTGAACCAGATGTTCACGCAGAAGAGAATATTTTCGGTTACCTGCTGATATGTTGCACATTCTCCCATTGGCCATGAACACATCCTACCCTACGGGTAATTGCTTTATATTCTGACTTACAACCGAAGACAGCCTGAAGCAGTTGGGGATGCTTAGCTTTGAAACCTTCTTAAAATCCTCCCTAGGGTTAAGAAAGTAGGGCAAGGTAAAAAAAAAGAAGAAGAAGAACATGGATTTTTATAACAGGAACTAAATCTGAAGAAAGGCAGATCAGAGGGTGGACACAAAGGTGAGGAGTGATGGGGAAATCACCATTCGATTTTTCTTAGGTCCTCTGGCTCACGTCTGAATAATCTGTGTGGGTGAACGTGAATCTCGGCAACTGTACCCTCTTTACGTTTAGCTCTATTTCTTTAAAGCTAGCTGTTTGGCAACAAGCTTCTTGGCAAACTGACCTGTGATCGTTGATAACTGTTCCCATGTAATATGTCTCATTTCATTTATTTCAGGCCACGAAGGTAATTCAAATAGAGGAAGGGAAAGATTTGTTAAGGCAAATACCAGACAACCTTAGACATTCTCGCTTACGGTCGGTGAGGGATGAAAGGAAGGAAGCAGGATATGATTTTTCTGTAAACTGCATTTTCCCTAGATGCCTTTGTTTTCCATTTCCTAGTGAGGAATGGTTAAACTATTGGGTAGTCAGGATAATATCCATGGAACACTGGAGTTCACTCAGTATTTCTGCAAAACGATAAGCCAGAAGACAGCTACTGTGCCCTTCGGAATCCGAAGGTAACTCCACAAGTGACAAGTGACCTCTCCTGCCATCAGAAATCTCTTTCATTAAACCCATCGGCTCTGTCCCTTCATTTCCAAGAGAGCCCAGAGCGAGTTAATAGATCTATTGAGACAAGCGAGTAGAGACTACGCATATAGGACACACCTCAGGAGCTCAATCTGAAGGCACAAAAGCTGAGAAGAACCCACAAAATGCTAGACCCGTGAACAATAATCCTTAAATGAAGTTCATCGTTCAGCAGAAAAACAAGTTAAGGGCAGTAATTCAATGGTAGACAAAACAGGCCGGAACAGGTTCAAATGCTGCGTATTTCACAACAGAGCTTAATTAAAACAGGACGATGAGGCTGTTAATTGCATTATAATAGTTCAGAATGAAATTAGGTCTGATGTGAATGTCCTTATAGTGGATTTGTTTATGTTATTATAATTACACAGTGGTACATAGATTTGCTGCATAAATACACTTTTAAAAGGCCAGCTCTTGGGTGGATTTCTTTTCTTTCCTCACTGGAATTTGCACTCTATTTACAAGTGTGGAAAGTCGGCAAGAGGGAACCAGGGTCAGGAAATTAGGTCATACTGGATGATCCACTCGGTCTCCTGTGTATTTAAAGTTTAGAACTCCAAATAAGTTGTGCCTCGGTGATGGTGGTTTTATTCACCATTTCTCTAGGAGAGCATGTGTCATTACAAAAACTGAGTCTCAGGAAAATGGGTGTCTCATCCAAAAGTGCTTTGTTTTGGCTTAGAAAGCAATGCCTTCCCTTAGAACCAGTGAATGGAAATCTATGGCTAATCTTGTGTCTGTACTTCCCCAGTATCATATATCTGGATATAAATTAAAAAACGTTGGGGCACCTGGGTGGCTCAGTCGTTAAGCATCTGCCTTCAGCTCAGGTCATGATCCCAGGGTCCTGGGGTCGAACCCCTCATCGGGCTCCCTGCTCCTCGGGAAGCCTGCTTCTCCCTCTCCCAGTCCCCCTGCTTGTGTTCCTTCTTTCGCTGTGTCTCTCTTTGTCAAATAAATAAATAAAATCTTTGAAAATAAAAAATAAATAAAAAATTAAAAATGTCAACATTTCAAAGATTTGGGTCTAGTCAAAGATGGCAACTTCTATTCACAGAATGGAAAAGACATAGCAGTAGTTGGCTTGGGTTTCCAAATATAAAAATGAATGCTCTTCCTTGACTTACCCATAGTTTCCATTTTTTGGACAAAGACATACTTGGCTCACACAAGAATGTAACTTATGACCTTGGCCTAAACACTGAAAACAAGATCATATCAGAAGTTTGGGAAGCATAGACTACATATTTGATAATGTTTTTGATTTTTACCAAGACATTTTTATTTCCATGCAGACTTTATATATATATATTTCCATGCAGACTATATATATATGTGTGTGTGTGTATGTATATACATATATATATATATATCAGCAATTAGGCACATTTCTTTATTTTGTGTGTTGCTTTGAAATAAAATAGCAAAAAATTAATAGAAGATTACCTACAAATAAATTAGATAACTAAGATGATTATGCCTTTGTTGTTTCTTTCTTTAACATAACCATTAGGAGTATAGAGCAAGTACTTAAGTAATTTTGAATCAATTTAGAGAAAGGTAATAAACTATGTTGCATTGCCAGAAAGCCATACTTCTAGACAAAATTACCTGTGCTTAATTTAGGTAGAAATTATGCAATTTGGGAAAGCTAATGTATCTCTATATGTGGGTGTGTACACACTCTATAGTGAGTTTTGCTATTGTGAATATCTCTAATTTTAAGAACCCCCAAATTTCACACCTTGCATCTGTTAGCAGAAAAATATGCTTCTTTAGCACTACTGCATGTAGTACTGTAGAAAGTCACAGGTCTTAGCAGTATTCCCAAAGCTTTTGCTTGTACATATGCATGCAAACATTAAGAATAGCACCAATGCAACTATAGGTGGGCAACTACAGATTTGTTTCGGAGAGAACACAAGCATAGAGCAACCCCACCGCCGCACTTCTGACTTTTCGCTGTGCCTGGGAAGAGGACCAATAGGAAGAGAGGACTCTCCGATGAAAACATTCTGCTGCAAATCTGAGCTCAGGAGCAGAGAGGAGATTTAAAAGATGACAAAAAGGAGAAAAGTAAGAAAAAAAAACAAAACAGAACTTTGCTCCAGCCGCCCACTGCCTTTGACGATAAATCCCACGGGTGGCAAATGCATTTGTTTAAATGGAAAGCAGTCACAATAATGTGGCTAGAGGTATATTCATTCATATACTCCACTCTCTATAGACACAGGAAGAACAAAATGTTTAATTTTAAGGTCAGATTGCATATAAACCATGGCCAAAGAATTTTACCATATACTCAAATCTTCAAATTAAAAGGAGCCTCTTTCTTCCCCTGAATTCCAGAAAAAAAAAATCATAAAATTATCTGTGATCTAATATTTATTTTAGTTTCTGGTCCAAAAGAATTGAAGACAAATAATTGGACTGACTCACTTAAGACAGCCAGTTTTGGTCCAAGTATCAGAAGGAAAGAAAAGAAATTGGTGTATATATGTATATATATGCAGACTGTATGTGTATATATATTTATTTTATTTTATTTTATTTTTCCTCTCCAGATAGTAGCCTGGCAGTATGATCCATAGACCCGGCTAGAATTTACTTCAACTCATCCATCCAACTAAGCCACTAAATCATTGATAAAATGAGCTTCAGGTATCTACGAGTATGAAGATTACTTGCTCTTTTTAAAATATTTATTCAACCAACACCTCTACCTTTGCTTTGATGTGCTGTGAGCTCTCTATCAGGAAATTACTCATCGAAAAGTGTGGCTACCGCCATACCGGTGGCTAATTTCTTGGTTCTTATCCCACACCTTTAGTTTAATTTTCTCTAATGGCAGAAAAATACCAAAGTGTAAGACAAGCAAAAGATGGAGGGAGGCGTTGTCTCTCTGTATGTGTGTAAGTGTGAGTGTTTTATTTTCTATTCAGGATAAATTACTCCAAAAGGTAGTTGCCCAAATACTTTTGCAACAGCTACAATGAACAAAACTATATAAATTATAATTTCTTTATATCCTAACCAATTTTTTTTCTAAGCCTTAGTTAGGTAGTATAAATTGGCTGAAAATCTGGGAGAGGGATTTGGCAACAGTAAGTGAGTTTACCCAACACTGAGCATGCTCCTACATGAGCTTTTGCCATGGCTATTGCATGACTGTTCCCCAGACACTCACCTGCTCACTCTCTTCCTTTAAAATGCTACTCCAATGTCACTTTATCGGTGCATCTCTTCTGACCGCCCCCCATATGAACTAATACTTCCACCTCAGCCATACCCTATGCCTTATTTTCATCATAACATTTACTAAAAGAGTGACTAGCAACCATACTATAGATTTACTTGTTTCTTGTCTATCTTCCCACACGCAAATGTAAGCTTCGTGAGAAAAGGGACGAGAGCCCGGCTCACAAGTACACCAAATTTCTATCCATTGAAGGAATACATATATGAATTAAGTGATTTGAGTGGATTCAGTATTGAAGGCAGCCTGTTTTTGTTTGGTTTGGTTTTTTGCACGCCGGTCTTTGAAGCTGCTGAAATGGATTCATTTTTGCCAACTCCAACATGAGTATGCAAAACAACTGCTCTTTATGTCATTAAAAAAAAAAAAAAGACTCAGGCCACGCCTTCAGAGGTATGGGTGAGGTGAACTCTCCAGCAACTTCCCGCAGTGCAAGTTGTAACTCCTTATTTCCTAATTTAGTGAAGTTTGTTCAGCTGCTATCTGATCACATCACCCTCCTACTCTACCACACGCCCAAGATCGCCTCTGTCATAATTCTCCTGGAATAATACCCCTTTGCACGCATATAATAAACCTTTGCTCTGAAGCCACAATGCATTATGTGATAATTAATTGCCTTATCAACAGCCCAACAAGTAAAGAGATATTATTTTGATTGGAATGGTAGTGATTTAATGGAGAAAAAAATGGAGTGTATTTAATCTAAGACCTTCCTCTTATAGGACCAGGGAATGTTTTCTGGTTGTTTTTCACAATTATAAAAGAAATCAGACTGTGTGCTTTAAAACTCGGTCTTTTTTCAGGGCCCCTGGGATGGCTCAGTCCATTGAATGTCCCACTCTTGGTTTCTGTTCAGTTTGTGATCTCAGGGTCCCGGGGTAGAGCCCCATGTCGGGCTCCCTGCACAGTCGGGACTTTGCTTGTATCCCAATCTCTCCTCCTATTCCTGCTCAAGCTCTCGTGCTCTCTCTCTCTGAAATAAATAATAAATCATAAAAAAAACCTAGGTCCTTTTTCATTATTCAAAGACATTTCTGAGTCACGCCTTCAAGCCAGATGTCATGATATATACAGGTTAAACTCTATTATCTTAGGCTCCATGAAACTCACAATTTAGCATGGGAAGTGAGACCAAATGTAGGTAACACTCATTTTCAACTAAGAAGTTTTAAATGCCCTACGAGAGCCTAAAGATTCTAAAAGATTCGAGAAGGGATAAATTACGTGTGCAAATAATGATAATAGGGGCTCATGCTGGATATTTCCCCTCAGCTGAGATTGGGAACTAACAAAAAGGCTCTACATAGAAAGATACAGAATTTTGTCTTGAAAATAAAAGAATGGGGGAAACTAGCATTCATCTTTCTTTATTTTTTCCAAGATTTTATTTATTTATTTGTCAGAGAGAGAGGGAGAGAACACAGCTGGCAGAGTGGCAGGCAGAGGCAGAGAGAGAAGCAGGCCCCCCCGCTGAGCAAGGAGCCCGATGCAGGACTCGAACCCAGGACCTTGGGATCATGACCTGAGCCTAAGGCAGCCGCTAAACAGACTAAGCCACCCAGGCATCCCTGGCATTCATCTTTCAACCAAATTTCTAGGTCAGTGACTTTCGGTGAATCTAAATTTCCAGAATGTTAACATCTTTTGAGATTTCAGAAGATTTTGTCAGTTTCCTGATTTCATCGTCACAATTACACTTTTGTTATGAATGTAGTTCTCTCTTTGAGCATGAAATTTCCAGGGCAGAATGAAAAAAGAAGGAAAACAGCATATAGAAGATTGATCACAGCAGTAGCTATTTGGGGAAAAATTAATTAAGAATAAGAATTATAAATAATACTTATTTAGGACTCATTATATAAAAGGCTCTGGTCAAAGCACATTCATTCATTTCCACCATTCACTGAAATCCTACCTTGTACCAGGGGAATGTGAGACACAGAACTGAACCAATAAGACAAAGTCCTTGCTCTAACTCAGATGACATTCCAAGGAAAGCATAGGATATGTAACTGAATATATCATAAATGCTATGGAGAAAAAGGAAACAGGGTAGGGGATGAGGCCCTGGGTGGAGTGGGGATGATAAAGGGCTACTTGTTGCTATTTTCTATTCAGAGCTTTTATTTTATTCCGGGAAAGCCTCTCTGGGAAGAAGACAGTGGAATAAGCCTGAATAAAGGGGAGGGTGTCAGTCACGGATATAATAGGAGATAAGTAGGAGAATAATGTCAGAAGAAGGAACAGCAAGTATAATGGCTACGAGGGGCCTACACTTGCCTTATGTTCAGGGAAAAGCAAAGAAGCCAAAAGAACTGAAGCAAAGTGAGCAAGGGGAGAAAAAGAAGGTAAGATCAGAGTGGTCCAGAGTCTGGGGCAAGAAGCCAAGCACTGAGGGATATGAAGACCACTGAAGAATGATGGCTTTTATTCTGATTGTACTGAGAAACCATTGTGCATTTGTGAACAGAGGAGTAACATCTATGACGTCATAGAATCACACTGGCTGACCTTGAGGGATAAACTGAGGATAGGAATGATGCTGTGGATCAAACAGTGTTTCCCTGAATGATATTGAAGTCTTTAATCCCAGGACCTATGAATGTGAACTTATTTGGGAATGGAGTCTTTACAGTCCATCCAAATGAAATCAGTAGGGTGAGCCCTAATCCAATATAACTGTGTCTTGGTTAAAATGGGGAATCTGGGGGTCCCTGGGTCCTGGGTAGCTCAGTCAGTTAAGTGCTTCCAACTCTTGATTGTGCTCAGGTCGTGATCTCAGGGTTGTGATATCGAGCTGTGTGTTGGACTTCACCCTCGGCATGGAGACTGCTTGAGTTTCTCTCCTTCTCTCCCTGTCCCTCCCCTGACTCATGCAGGCACTTTCTCTCTCTCTCTCAATTAAATAAATAAACAAGCAAACAAATAAATTTAAAAATGGGGAATCTGGACACAGAGACAGACATGCACATGCAGGGGAAATGCCACATAAACATGATGGTGGACATTGGGTGGATTCATCTACAAGCCAAGCAATGCCAAAGATGGCCCTCAAACTGCCAGAAGCCGGGAGAGAGACAAGGAACTGTCAGAAGGATCAACCGAGCTAACACCTTAACCTTGGACTTCTAACCCAGGACTGTGAGACAGTACTTTCCTATTGTTTAAGCTGCCTACTGTGTGTCCCTTTGAAATGGCAGCCCCAGAAAACTAACACTGGCAATGATCCACTTTACAGGAATTACTGCATTTAATCCTCATTATAAACCTAGGTGGTTATTATTCCAAATCTCAGGTGAAGAAAAAAGAAAATGAAGCATGGCAGGGAGAGGGGTCAATCAACTTACTTAGGATGAATTAGTAAATTACAGGGCCAACGTATGGTTGTAAGGACATCTGACCCCAGAATTCACGCTTTTAAAGTCTGTCTTTATTGCTTCTCTAAGGACACATTTTAAAACCGTGAAGTGGGGAGAAATTACTGTTGCCGAAGTGCCCACCATTTCAATGAAGCTAGGAAATTATATTCATTTTAAGTCACAAATATATAAATTAAATCGCTATATCTGTGTTTTTTATTATTGAAGCTGAGCGATGGGGAACAAGCATTTGGAGAGGCCTTGGCTTTAAAGAAAAGCCCATCTCCTTATTTATTTTTTTTTAAGAATTTATTTATTTATTTATTTATTTATTTATTTATTTATTTGAGAGAGAGAGAGAGAGCAGAGTGAGTGACAAAGAACACAAGTGGGAAGGGAGCAGAGGGAGAGGGAGAAGCAGGCTTCCCACTGAGCAGGAAGCCCAATGTGGAGCTCGATCCCGGAACCCCGAGATCATGATTGAGCCAAAGGCAAATGTTTAACTGACAGAGCCACCCAGGCACCCTTCCTTGTTTACTTTGATAAACAATAATGTCCAGGGAAATGGAGAACCTGAGGTGCCCTGCCTCAGTCACCAATGAACTCTGGTCTCAGCTTCTTTATTCATAAAATAAGAAAATTGGATGAGATGATTTCTATGGCATAGTGAGTCCAGGTCTACAAATCATATATTTTGTTTCCTTGGTTTTTTGTTCTGTTAATTCCACATCTATTTCTCTTTAAGGGGAAGAAGACATCCTGTTGAAGACAATATTGACAGAATGTGGAAGAGTCACTGAATTACAGAAACCTATCCTACCAGTGCTTCTGTGTTGCAATTCCATATTCCATGAAGCAGATTTCTTAGAATTATTAACGTGGTTAAGAGAAAATGGTCATATGGTATTTCTTGGTTTCTAAGAGATCGGCCCCATAGTAATGGAAAATTGTATACATGTTTATTTGTCATTTATTCTTATTGGGATTCCCTACTTTGAGTTTACATTAAAAACTTTAAAGAGCAAATAAGGAAATATTGAACAAATGTTTGCCTCCAGTTATTTTCTTACACCAAGGCCAAACCCAAAACACCTTAAAAATACAAACTTTGGATTGTTTGATTATACACTGTGTGATCATAAAGTCTGGAAACATAGATAATATTACTCCAATATTTATTTTAATATTAATATTAATAAATCATTGATCTTTGTCTATGTTTCTGGCTTATCATCTTTTCTGGAAACTAGTCTTCTGTAATAGTCATGAGAACAAAATTCTAGATTTGTATTCTTATCATTTGGGCAAATTCTTGATTTCTCATTTTCCTCAGTGGTAAAATGGAGTTATTTAATTCAGTGATTTCTAGGAGAATTTCAGTCTCTGAAACACAGTAAAATATTAGAGTAATGACTATGCACTAGAATGGGAATGCATAAAAAACCAAGACTGAGGGATAGGACTTTTCATAAGTCAGTATTTTTACATCTTTCCTTTTTTTTAATACCTATTTCCTTTAAAGAAAATTAAAGAGGAATTTAAAGAAGAAATAAAATTCATGTCCTAATTCTCACTACAACATATAATTTTCAAGGTAACGTAAAAGAATTATAAAAAAAAGAAAACTGACAGACAATATATTGCCATATTTTTTCCAAAACTTTTGTTATAATTCCTTAGAAACCATAAGAATATATTAATATCACTTGAGCAAGGGGAAAATTGAATTTTAAAGACATATAAGCTGATTATTAAAAACTAATTGTAAAACAAATAAGTTAAAATTAATGAAGTTATTAAATTGCTTTACTATTTTAGCTAAAAGGCTAATTCATTAATTCAGCTTTTGTTAAATTAGCTCAATGAAAGGATATTTACAGATTTTTTTAACTATTTATGCTACAAATGCCTACATGATATTGGCCAGTGATTTTGTGGTATACTATCTTGAATTCAGGCAGGAATTGACTTGTGGAAGAAACAGGTATTAGAGAAGATTACAAACTGGGGGAAAAATCAAGTAGGAAATCAATTCACCCCTGGAGATACTTTAAGAGAATAGTTGGGAAGGCTGGGCACAGACTGTAGGAGGCATGGCCTTCTATCGCCACCACTCTTCTAGCGATGGCTGTGCCAAGATCTTCAAATAGGCAGAGGCACTTACTCTTTTGAATCTTTATCTTTCAGGTGCTTTTAATGCCAAGGTCACCTCGTGGATGCACAGAGTTTAATAAACACAGCACCCAACAGATGAATTTATCAGTGATTGTCTATGTATGAGAAACACTTGAAAACACCAGATTCAGGATTATAAGGTACTTTATATCCTTATCCCTAAAGTTACTTTAGGTAACTGTTACTGGGTTGTTACAGGAATCCATAGACACTATTTATTCCCATGCATTTTCTGCCCATGAAGAAACAATTTTTTTTTTTTTGGTAGGTAGAGATTAGGGGGTGGGGGAGGATGAGAAAGAAGTAGTTGAAGGAGAAATAGATGGAATAAGTTGGGGAAAGAGGTAAGAGCTTATTATTACATAGTCATGATTTAACATAATTATTATCAGAAGTATCAACCAAAAGATAACAAGAACAAGGAAAAGGTGAAGTTATTCCGAAGAAAACTCAACCCAATTACTTAGGAGGCGGAAATGCTGAATATAACCAAGTGATACGTCTTCAAACATGATATATCTAATGGGAAAAATATCCCAGGAGGAGACTAAGAATGACACTGGATGATTAAAACCAAGTAGTTGTGGGTTGAAAATTGTATATGTTTTTCCATAAGGGAAAGAAACAAGGCAGGCTACAGAGGGTGGAAGTTCAGAGTTTTGGAATTAACTGGGTATCAACAAAGATTTCTCATGGGATAGAGAAAAGAAAGACAGACACAGAAAGCACACAAGTTAGAGAAGAAATGAGCATTTATAAAGAGGAGATGGAAGAGCTTAGGGAAGGCTGTCATAAAATACACATTGCATAATACATGATGGATCAGTTCTATTATTTAACTTTCCAAAAGATGTAACAATACAGAGATATGCTAACCATCATAGTCAGCATTAATTTACAGTGGGAGAAATAATTAGAATCTCACTTTTTCTGAAGAATAGAGTAAAAGTGTAAACAATGCTTCCCTCCAGGCAAGTGCTTTATCAAGTTGACAGGTACATTTGAATTTCCATGGGTGGGGGATATAATAGGTTATTTATGTGTCATTTTAATAGAAAGACCCAACCATCAAGATGGACAGCAGACTTTATCAGTACTGCTGTTTGCAACTAATCCTCCAATTTAGTACCCCATGAAAATACCTGCAACAAAACCTGTCCATTTTTCTTTTACACTCCATTATGGAAAAATCAATATGGGCGCTATTCATCACAAATCTCCTGCTTGGCGGGTGCCTGAGCCACAGAATCTGAAAAAAACCTGTCAGTTTAGCACACTGTGTGGCAGGGCCCATTGCTTAGGCTTTGATTCGACCACATTCTGCCACCCACAATGGCCCAGTTGACATAGTATGTGTTCTAGATTCTAATACATGTTGGCCAGAGACTCGGAATCTGATTACTCTAAGGTGAACTTCATCTGGACTTAGTTTTAGAGCCAAGAACAGGAATTCATGGACTTCCAAATTTGACAGATTTAATTTTAATCTTCTCTTTAACATTCAAGCAGTGAATAATAACTGGAAATTTCACAAATAATAGTTCAATCAAGTAACCCATAAGCTAGACAAGGACTCAGTGCTTCACCTTTCAACCAGTATTATAAAAACATATAGGCTGACTACCTGTTTTCCAGGAAAATGATCCTTGCTTTTCCTCCAAAATATCTCTACCAGGTTTGAAATCCAAAATCATACGTTCAGTGGGAAGAATTCTACAACAACCCAAAGAAGTATACATGAAAAGAATGTCATAGAATTCAGAACTGTCGACGGTAAAGCTAGACGAGACTACTTATCAAAATACACAAACTTCAACACCTTCCCTGTAGAAGAATCTTAAAGGCAGAACGTTTATATGATTCCTCTTTGTCTCCTTCCAAATCACCAAAGTTACATATTGGCCTAATATTTGCTAGATCAATGAGCGTCCTACAGAGCAAAAATTCATATATTTATTTTTGCTATTGGATATGTAAGTAAAAGCTAAACATTACAGAAAAATGATAAAAAAAAATAAGTGATTCTTAGACATGAAGATTTTAATTAACCTAAATTTAGGTCAACTGAGTATATTGCTTGGAGCTCTGTACCAGATCCTACAGACTCGCTCACTTGATTTACACTCCAGACCCTTTATAGGTAGAGAACACTGAAGACAATGTTTATCAGATCCCCTTCAGCCCCAAGTCCCCTTCATACCTTTAATCCTTCTTAAACTAGCCAGGGCTGTTCTGCTCTCCAGAACCCATAACGCTGACCAATAAGAGATCCAAGGACTGCCCCAGGATGTTGTCCTAGTTAAGTAATGAACATTAATAATTAAGTAACAATTTTACACGTCCTTCTGATTTAAAAGTTGAAATTCTACAAGTTATCAGTTCACAATATGTCATCAGCAACCTCCCTTACTTTAATGACTTTCTAAAAACCAAGTTACGTTATTTTATCTCTGCCTTTCTTTTAATCATATCTACACATCTGCAGACATTACCAGAAATAATCTGATGCTATTTACTAGTATGCATGGTCCCAATTATATAATATTTATTGATCATTCCATTATATTTCAGGCACATCCCCAAAGCACATTTTATGAATAAAGACAGAGTCCAAGAAAAGAAAAGTCTTCAAAATGTGTGTTTCATTTCCATGATGTTTGATTTAGAGACAAAACAAGCAACCTCCTGTCTTTCAGAGGACAGACCCACTCCACACCTTGGGTTTGCCTGTCGAAGCCCAGAAGTGATTTCGTGTATGGTCTTGAGTCTTGTTGATCACATCACACAGGCAGAACAGCTGTGCCAAAGGGCCAGGAAAAATTTATCAGTGCACTCTTTTTATTGGCCTCAATTCTAAGGACTATTTGCTCCTAACAGTTCCTCAGGTGATAGTAAAACTGATTCATTTGGAGGCAAATAAATTCTCTGATATAAACAAACTCTTTGAGAAGTGATGTTACCTCTGAAACTTTCTGATATGTAGATATGTCTTTGATCATACAGGCATGCATATTTCCTTAAAGGTTGTATATACACTTCAAAACCATACCACACAATTGAGCAATTAATTATCATGGATACTCTCTGCTCTATGATTGTTTTATGTGTTTAATTTTTGTCTTACACTTCTGGCTAGTAAGCTTCTTTACTACATACTTTATATGTCTTTATATCCTCCAAGGTATTTATTGCAGTGTTGGACAGAGCAGGGGCTCCATAAATGCCATGCTCACTGTCAAGGATATTTGGCCCTCTCAATGATTTTTAAAGATTCAAGCAGGTTGGCACTTCTGTGATGCCTTATTAGTAGTATTTTAGTGTCATTTCTCCCTTGCAATGACCTGCAGAAGCTCCTTCATTAAGAAAGTAAAATTGCACATTCAAAATACAACTTCTGGCAATATCAACTGAGCCATCAGGGCGACCTTGAAGAATTCATGGTCAGTGGAACCACATCAGGAAAGGACATGAGGACAAATATAGGACTAGGAGCTTTATCAGTTCACAATAGGTCAGATTTGGATTTGTATCCATTTTTCCATCTTGGTGATTGATGAACCATTTTCAAACACTGCTATATCATAAGAGAGCTTACCTTGGATTTTCTAAATAATTTTAATCCCTGCTTTTCCTGTCACTTGAATGGTCTATATTGGCTGGACCCAGGTGATGTGTGATTATTTGTGAGTAGCTGCTGTGTTTCATTCTAATGGGTATTGGAGAGCATATGTTCCTAAGAAAAACAAATAATTTTCATGGAACTATTTTGACAACATTAAGTATAAAAT
Organism: Ailurus styani; assembly: GCA_002007465.1. Lineage (NCBI taxonomy): Eukaryota > Metazoa > Chordata > Mammalia > Carnivora > Ailuridae > Ailurus > Ailurus styani. The sequence goes on along the minus strand of LNAC01000651.1, from coordinate 300,051 downwards.
AGTGAAAAAGAACACTTATTGGACTCAGACCAGGGTGATGAAGGTTTGAATGTTACTTCAGTCTCTTACTTTAAGCTATCTGAGCTTTAATTTCCCCACTAGGAAAATGAGACTTACAGCTTACTGTTCAGGGTTGTATAGCTAATATGAAATGTGGCAAAACAAGAGAAATTAAGTCTATCTTTTATCATTATTATTATTATTTTTAAGTGATCAGCAATGTTTGTTAGGAACTAGCTCATAGTTAAGTAATTTAGAAAGTGAACATGTTATTTATAAGTCACTGGCTTTCCAAAATGTAAACATTCAATGCAGGTCATTTCAGTTGCAATTTTGTTTGCAAAATAATTTAAAGTAAATGTAGCAAGGTGCGATTTATAACCTGATTTTTTTTCTAAGTAGTCTCCCCAAAACAATCTGAGAATCATTACTCCACTGGTATTGATATATGATCTCTTTATAAAGGATCTTGGGTTTATAGCCCTTAAGGCAATTATTACTTCTATGTACATTTATTCTAAATATATATTTTAAGACCAAATGTTTTGGGGCAACTGGGTGGCTCAGTCAGTTAGGCATCCAACTTCAGCCCAGGTCATGATCTCAGGGTCCTGGGATCAAGCCCCATGTTGGACTCCCCACTCAGCAGGGAGTCTGCTTCTCCTTTTGCCTCTGCCCCTTCCCCCACTCACGTGCACTCTGTCTCTCAAATAAATAAATAAAATCTTTAAAAAAAGAAAAGATCAAATGTTTCTTATGAGTTTAGTTTCCACTTTTAGTTACCTGCTAAACGCTGGCTTTCTTTTGTTGGAGGCTGTTTGTCTTGAGGTCCACACTTATGTATACACCAAGGGTCACGGATGTGTTTCTCCAACACCAAGAGCCACCTACTCTCACTGACTCTTCCTTTAGTGGCAAGAAAAAGTATAGAGGTTTTGCAGTGGTGTTGCTTGTTTTATGCCACCTGCCTAACCCCAGCCTCTCCCAGAAAACAGGATGGCTAATTCAGACTCAGTTTTAAATAATCTTCTACATTTTTTAAATTCTGGTTAATGATCACCAAGGTGGTCACTTCAAAAATACATGACCTCTTATATTTCTTTGATTTCTTACCCCACTTGTGTCTTTCCAAAGGGATTTAGCCACAGAAGCACTTGTCTGAATCTCTTATCTCACCTACTGTGAGGTGGGCTTCTTAAGGACTTCATATCTCATCACACCTGCTAGGTTTCGGGACTTTGGCAGGTATCAGATGAAGTGATAAATGATGACGCCATCTTTGAAGATCTCTTTAAACTCAGTCCCTTGCTCTTTTAGCAGGGTATTCTCTTTGAGACTGTACACCCACATTTTTAAGCAGAAACAGTGAGAAGAAATATCATATTTAAAGGCTAAATCTCATGCTTGTGTTCCTCTGAATGTGTGGATTTAAATTCAAATTAAAGATAAGACTGCTCTTCTGTCTTGGAGAGACCCTTTACCTGGACTGCTTGCTTATTGAAAGGGACAGTATGATTCTGTTTGGCAAGGAGAACTCTGGAAAAATCTGAGAAAACTGCTAAGCATAATAATATAAAGTGCTATCTCCATTGTGTACAGTTGCATTTTCCAGACTGTGTCCTTCTGGAAAACTGTTGTTATATTTTCTTTTCTTGAGTTTCATGGCAGTGAGCCACTAGACTGTAGAGTATCTCAGAGATTTGCAATGGACACTCCCTATGGGGAAAGAACACTACTGTGGATAGTACACCTGGAAGATATGGCCAAAGGAATTCAAGACGATGTTCTGGTTTTGTGAATCCTTGAAGAAGAAACTAAGCTACATTAAAAACAAAAACAAACAAACAAAAAACACTCTAATAATTTGTTTTCATTAGCCAGAACCACATGGACAAATACCACAGAATTAGTGAAGGTAAATAAAAATTATGTTTTGTCTTCATGTCACAGAGAGATAGATAGAAGTCTCTATGCTATTCCTAGATTGATCTTAAAGAGATTAGGAAAATCAAATAGGCTCAAGTAATTTTTAATCTTAAGCTTAGCCAGTTATGAAATAAAAAATAACAGTCATATGATGCTGGAGTGGCTCATTCGGTTAAGCATCCGACTTGATTTCAGCTCAGGTCATGATCTCAGAGTCATGAGATCGAGCCTTGCATCAGGCTCTGTGCTCAGCATGGAGTGTGCTTGAGATTTCTCTCTCCCTCTTCCTCTGCCCCTTCCCCACTCTCTCTCTCTCTCTCTCACACACATACACACACACATACACACACATTCTCTGTCTCTCTCAAATAAATAAATAAATAAATAAATAAATAAATAAATAAATAAATAAATAAATAAAATCTTTTTAAAAAATAACAATTATACTTCACAAATCACTGAGGAAGGAGAAAACACATTTCAGATCACCAAAAACACGGAATCAAGGCAATTTAAAGGAAGATGGAATATCCAACAGTTTATAAAACAAGATGACAGAACCAATTAGCAAATGGAAATTCTGGGAATGTAGAAAATGGTATAAATTCTCTCATTGAGGAGTAGGATCTAAACTAGATTTTTAAAATTCAAATGCAAACTGCTCACAAGGAAATAAAAAGCAATATAAAAAGGTTAATAATAGGGGTGCCTGGGTGGCTCGGTGGGTTAAAACCTCTGACTTCAGCTCAGGTCATGATCTCAGGGTCCTGGGATCAAGTCCCACATCAAGCTCCCTGCTCAGCAGGGAGCCTGCTTCCTCCTCTCTCTGTCTGCCTCTCTGCCTACTTGTGATCTCTCTCTGTCAAATAAATAAATAAAATCTTTAAAAATAAATAAAAATAAATAAAAGGTTAATAATAATAACTTTTTTATTTATTAAGCATGTGCAATGTGCCAGACATTTCTAATTGTTTTAGTGAGATGCCCTCATCCAATATGAGGTAATGCTATTATTGTCATTCATTGTGGATTTCTGCTTTTCCCATCCTAATAGACACAATTTTTATTAAGTGATTGGTCCTCGCCTTGCAGCCTTGCTAATGAAAAACTGACCAGATGCCAGCTTCCACTGGTCTCTACAAGACCAATGAGATGCAATGGGAAGCTGATGAAAAAAGTTTCCATGTTCTTGGACATGAATCATTGTGGTCAGTGGATGTGAAGCTTTAGGCTGTAGTAACTCTCTTACAACTGTGGGTAAGCCTGAGAGTGAAACTAACATACAGAAGACAAGCAGCAGAGGGAATTTCACAGGAATAAACAGGATGATGCCAAATGAACTTGAATTGGAGTCAGCTACATGATCTTAACTGACATTTTATAAATGAGGAAATGGACAGGGTACTAAGTAGGCAGAATCGGAATTTAAACTCCACTAGTGTTTCCAAATCTGCACTTACAGCTAGTATATACCACACTGAGAAAGATTTACAAAAATGTAAAACAGTATGTGTAGAAAATACCAATGCCTATCAAATAAGCATTTGAGGTAAAGAAAAAAGGAAGTTTCAGGCCCTAAAACCCTAAAGGGTCAAATCATGGCCATGATTAATTAGCTATAGAAATATAAATCCAGGGCGCCTGGGTGGCTCAGTGGGTTAAAGCCGCTGCCTTCGGCTCAGGTCATGATCCCAGGGTCCTAGGATCGAGGCCCGCATCGGGCTTTCTGCTCAGCAGGGAGCCTGCTTCCTCCTCTCTCCTGTCTCTCTGCCTGCCTCTCTGCCTACTTGTAATCTCTCTCTCTGTGTCAAAAAAAAAAAAAAAAAAAAAAGAAATATAAATCCAAAGTTCTTAGAAGTATAAGAGAAATGTAATGTCATTACAGTAAAACTCCTAAGCACTTATTTGAGTTTTTATTCTATCGGGTGTGCAAAACAAAGACATAAGGTATCTTAGCACGCTAATAAAGAAGATTCGAATTAATTGACATTTAGAAAAAGACATATCAGATTGTAAATACAAAAGGAGAATAACTTTTTCAAGTATACATCAAACATTTATACAAATATGCATGTGCTGTTTATAAAGGAAAACCTGAATAAAATTTTCAGCAAAAAAATATATAAGCCATACACATTCCCAGAATATATTACAATAAGCTAGGAGCTAATCATGTAAATTTATTTACTTTTTAATTATACTAACTTATTTGGGAGAGAAAGAGAAAGAACAAGCACAAGCAGCGGGGAAACAGAGGGAGAGGGAAAAGCAGGCTTCCCACTAAGCAGGGAGCCAGACGTGGGGCTCAATCCCAGGACCCTGGGATCATGACCTGAGCCAAATGCAGACACTTAACTGAATGAGCCACCCAGATGCCCTAATTGTGTAAAATTAAATGGAATTGCGTAAATTTATTTTTTTCAAAGATTTATTTATTTGTGAGGAAGAGAGAGCATGGGAGCAGGGGGAGGTGCAGAGGGAGAAGGCGAGAATCTCAAGCAGACTCCTTGAAGCAGACTCCATAATGAACACAGAGCCCGACTCAGGGGCCTCACAACGCTTAGATCGTGACCTGAGCTGAAACCAAGAGTCAGACACTCAACAGACTAAGCTACCTAGGCTCCCTGGAATCATGCAAATTTAAACCAACCCATTTTGAAATTAAAAAATGTAACAACATAACAACAAATAGCATCTTCTAAATGCATACTAGGTGAGAAAAGAAATCAAAGCTACAATTAATTACATTTTAGACAACAAAAGTAGAATAACATACTATGAAACATAAGATAATGCAATCAAATCTATTAACACTTAGAGACAGATTCATGGACACATGGATTCATGCTTTAAATGCCTTATAAAAACGCCTTATAAAAAGTTAGGGGAAAAAAAAAACATTTCACATATTGAAAACACATTTCAATAAAATGTAAATAAATACAAAAGTAAAAATTAAAGAAATCAAATTAAATTGATACATAAACCCATGAGCTACACATTTGAGCAGGACAGAGTAAAGCATATAATAATCCTTATCTAATCTAGGCAAGGTAGAAAAATAAATCCGAATAAACATTTTGAGTTCTCGAACCATAACAAGTCAAAACAGATATAACAAGGATCAAGAAGATGAAGTGCGTGATGACAGATCTTTTCCCCCACCTGTTCATGTGTTGATTTATCCATTCTTATATTTAGATATATGGGCATAAAATAGCTATTTTGTAATATTAAGCTTCTAAAATGATTTTGGTCATCCTAAACTTATGTTCCTGTTCATGTAAGCTTCTTTCAAACTAACAGCCTTTAGCCAAAAGCTGGTAGCCTTATAACCAAATAAAATGTGTTATAAAAAAACAAGAATAAACAGACGGTGGAAGAAGTCAAGTGCTACACTAAGTTCCATGTTTTCCTCTAAGGTGATAATAGCAAATTGGTGTGCTTGCATGATTGCAATCTATTCATAGAAAGAGTTGAGGAGTTTCTTTAAGGACGGACTCATGACGAAGGAGGACAAGCCTTGCGCATCAACAAAGCCTTGGGCAACAGAGAGAACTGCTTCTGGGAATAGCATGGTCCTTCCCACCATGACTCGTCCTCAAGTCCAGCCTTCTGTCGATTCAACTAAACATTCGTAAAGTACTTCACGTATATTTTGAGGGCATTAAAACCAAGCAGAACCCTTGGGATCCCATCCTGGACATCTCGAATAAGATTCTCCTTTGCTGGTACCTGAGTATCTTTGTGTGGGAGTATAGTACTAAAGCATAGAAAGTTACCTTTGAATGAAACCAGAGTTTTGGAACTCAGGTTTTGTGCCTGGAAGAGACCAGAACTTATGAATCCATGTTAAGGAAAGGGAGTTAGCTACAGTACCCAGGAGAAAAGGTGGTGGTTAGTGGAAGCAGCAGTCCCTACCGCCTGGGGGGAGATACTGGCTTTTGCAGAAGTGGTACTCAATAGAAAGGAGCAGCTGTCTACACACCTGGCTGCCCCAGAAAACCATGGAAGGAAGGGAGATGCCTGAGTTGACAGGGCCTGTATTTGAACACCAGGGGATCCCTGAGAATGCACAGAAATATTACTCGATAGCTTCAAGGAAGGGGCTTTTTATGGTAAGAGGGTGTACACCAGACACAGGCTCTGAAAATGGAGACATTTTATATTAACGTAATGACACATAATTTTGTAAACAGATTTGTAATTCTCAATAAAGAGGAAAGTTTTCTGAGAAAACATAAATTCCTCAAAAACCAAAGAAACAATAAGAGGAACACATCAGTAACCAGGAAAGAAAATAAATGTATTATTAAAAATTATTTTAAAAAGGGCTTTAAGCCAGAGAACCTTATTTGTGAATACAGCACTATAAAACTTTCAAAAATGGAATTATTTTAATGCTATTTAAATAGTTTCAGACCAGGGGTGCCTGACTGGCTCAGTTGGAAGAGCTTGCAACTCTTGGTCTCAAGGTCATGAATTCAAGGCCCATGCTGGATGTAGAGATCTTAAAATGAAGATATAATTAATAAATTAATTTATATGCCTGGAATATAGATTCCAAGTTATAATTATTTGGGGGCTGAATGATGCTTCTGTATAAGAAGCCTATTGGTAGGGTGTCTAGGTGGCTCAGTCAAGTGTCTGCCTTCTGCTCAAGTCATGATCCCAGAGTCCTGCCATCGAGACCTGCATCATGCTCCCTGCTCAGTGGGAAGCCTGGTTCTCCTTCTCCCATTCCCCCTGCTTGTGTTCCCTCTATCACTGTGTTTCCCTCTGTCAAATAAATAAATAAAGTTAAAAAAAAAAAAGAAAAAAAGAAAACTATTGGTAAAATATTTTCACAAACTAATTTATTCAGGCTGTTCTCACTTTGCCCCAAATTGTGTTAATGAAAACGTATGTATCTTGGACAGAGGTCTTGCTTTGCACACTCAGGTGGTATGAATTCCAGTGAATTATGCCCAGGAAGGGCTATCTATCTATTGTAATTGTAATTTTAAAGTAATTCATTACAATCACAATGACATTTTTCTTTCTAACTTTGACAAGATGATTCCAAAATTCATCCAAAAGAATAGATATGCAAGCACAGGTTAACGAGTCTGGATTGGCAGAATGATGAGAATAAAATCGTGTGATTAGATATGAGAATTAATAAGGAACAACTAAAATATTATGGTCTACAAGAATTAATAATGAATGTCATAGAATATTTTGCCCCCAAATAGGTTTCAGTGCTTACCTGTCTTTAATAGTTAAGAGAAACTTGGCTCTTCATTAAGAAAGTGATGGATTTTTTTATTGGATTCTCATGATACTACCTACACCCAAAAATACATTCCCAGATACACCACAGTTTCAAATGTTTCAAGTAAAATCAATTTTAAAAAACAAGCAATGACCTTACACTTTATACCAACTAATTTGGAGGTAGAGAGAAAGACCCAGAAGACAAAAAGCAATGCATGTACTCAGAAAGAAAAACTTAAGTCGTTAAGGATTAAAGTTCCTTAAAAAAAAAAAAAAAACATTGTCATTATTAAAAGGCCAGTGACAAACTGAAACTGCGTTTGTAATGAAATATGTTGGCCAAAACCAGTATAACTGTAATCAGTAATGAGTTCTGACAAATTAAAAAGGAAATCACTAATAATCCAACAGAAAAATAGCAATTGTCCTAACTGGATAATTCACGGAAGAAATGTGAATAGGCATTAAACATGTGGAAGACTTCAGAGTCTTTAGCAAAGAAATAAAAATTAAGATTATGAAATTCTATTTCAAACTGGAAACGGTTTTGTTTTGTTTTGTTTTGTTTTAAAGGATAACATTCTGTGATGACGATGATGGGTTACAATGGACACTGACCTACGCCACTGCTGATAATGTGAATTATTACATTTCTAAAGAGTTATTTGATTAAAAAAAGTCTTTTAAAATCTTATATCTTTTATAAGGTATATTTTTTATATCTTTCATAAAATCTTATATTTTTTAGGGGCGCCTGGGTGGCGCAGTCAGTTAAGCATCCGACTCTTGGTTTTGACTCAGGTCATGATCTCAGTGGCGAGATCGAGCCCCTCGACCAGCTCAGCATGGAGTCGACTGAGATTCTTTCTCCCTCTCTCTGCCCCTCCTACTCATGATCTCTCACTTTCTCTCTCTCTCTTAAATAATAAGTAAATAAATCTTTAAAAATTTATTTCTTTTGACTTAGAAATTATGCTGCTAAAAAGTGAACCTAAAACAATTATCACAGACATGTGATGTGGACCAAGACCTAGGTACAACAGTGTTCATTATTATTCATAATAGTGTAATATTAAGGGGGAAGTACTTAAATGTTAAATAATAGAAAACAAATTATATCAATGCTGTTACTTCCATGCAATGCTCTACTATATAAATATTGACATCATATTCCCGTGAAACCTCTAATGACATTGGAAAATGCTTTAAAGCATATTGAGACATATATACAGTGTGACCTAAATTTTGATGCGTTTTAGAAATTATGAATCATTTTTATTTTCTCCCGATATTTTTTTGTCTGCTCTCCTATCTTGCCTGGAATGAGCATGCATTACACTGATCGCCAGAAACTGACCAAGTATCATTCAAAAATAAACATTCCTCTCAAGAAACAAAGATCTTCACTCTGAGGCACTTGAACAAATTTGTCTAATTGGAGAAAGAAATCCTGTTCCTTTAAATTCAAGTTCTGTGTTGGGCCGCCACTGGGAGGTTGTGCTGAATTTCCCTCATTAAGCAGTTTCCTAAGGAGAAACCACCTGATCAAGCACTCAGTGCACCATTTCTTCAGATTTTTAATTTCAAAACATTTCACTTGGCAGAGGCTGACCAGGGAGCCCTGTTGGTGACTGCGGGTATCTGGCAATGATGGAGGAAGCCAGGAAGGAACAGAGCTCCAGAGCAAGCCAGCACATTTTAATCAGCTTCGAATCGCGGAAGAGCCAAGATTTACAAGGGCCTGACACCCCTAGGTATAAGCAAAGTGACACACTCCAGTGTAGCTGGGAGGTTTTATGGCGATGTTATCACTCAGAGAACGGAGAAATAAAGGCAGAGGAGTGAGAAGAAAAGTACATAATGTTTTCACACACTAAGCTTAATTTCAATATTGTTTTGTGCTCCTGGGGCTTCCTTATGAATGACTGTAAAACTCTATTGTTCTGAAAATGAGTGGATTGCAAGGAGTATAACACCTTTGGTGGGTCTGGTATGCTGGTGGCCTCGCCTCACATCGGAGCACGCTAAGTTGGCCCTAGTTTCAGGGAAATGATCTGCAGAGGATGACAGAGATGTAAGATAACTTTCTTTCTTTCTTTCTTTCTTTCTTTCTTTCTTTCTTTCTTTCTTTCTTTCTTTCCTTTTCTTTCTTTCTTTCTTTCTTCCTTTCTTTGTTTCTTTCCTCTTTTTCTCCATTTGGTACAAACTAAATTAAAAAATAAGAAAAAAAAAAAAAGGAAAGCACAATGCCAGGAATATTCTAAGACATCATGCCTACAATTTAAAAGTAGCTCTAGGTTATTTCTGGCTTCCATGACTAGTAGGTGCTATATGGGCTAAGGTGACACATGCAGCTTTTGAACTTGACAGTGTTACACAGAGAGCGCTCCCATAATCCGCCCCCCATTTCTGAACAATTTCTTGTTGTATTATATATTGTATCTACAGCTGTGCTATGTTCAGTGGCCATAAAACCATCCATTTGTATAATCTCGGGGCAAAAAGCACCACAAAGAAAAGCAATGGGACTGGGAAAATGATCCATCTTCATTTATGCATTTAAAATTTTTCTCACTGTGAGAGCCTGGTGAGGTGGATATCTTCCTGTGAAAACCACAGAGAGCCAGCTGCCTTTTCCTCGTCCAACAAACATCAGTAGAGACAATAACATTAAGGATTCATAATCCCACATAGAAGAACACAACATTATCCTAACTAAATTTTCTCCTTTTGCATCCCCAAGACTTATTAATACACTGGATAAAAAGCTATGGGAGCTCCAGCTTCCACGGAGTGTGTGATGGATATCATATTCCAGCTGTTCAATTTGGAAGCTATTGTCCCAGATTCATCAAGTTCTAGTGGAAATAAACGGAATGTGGATATCTGATTCTCACAGTTTGTCTGAGCACACTTTCTTCATTTCTCCTCTATTACACCAAAAATACCACCGAACTCAAAAGTGTTCTCAGTTTTCTTGGTTCTCTGGAATTTTTTTTCTCCATCAAGTCTGCGCTTTGCCACCAGCCTATGATAAATGCCTCACATATTTTAAGTCCTTCCTTAGGGAAGAGACCTGATTTGGGCTACACCATCATGCAGTCTTCTTGGCTCATTCCTCTTCCTTCACAAGACCCATATACATTGTCTTTAGGATAATGGCTTTTCTCCAGGCCAACTCTCACCCCTCTCTTGAGACGTTCGTTCTTCCTGGACTTCGAATATTACCTGTATGTTGATAACTCTCAGATTTATGTTGTTTTTCTAGACTCCTCCCCTGAGCTACAGGCTTTGTACCCAACTGACTGACATCTGCGTGTGTACACCTATTGGGCATCTCAAATTTCAAACAGCTGAAAGAGAAGATCAATTTCCACTCCACCCTGCCCCTTTGAAAGGGGAGTCTTTCTGGTATTTACCATCACCACAGTAAACGGCACTGCCACATCCCCCAGTTGCTCTGACTTAACACCTGGGGTCACCTTCCATTTCTTGTTCTTCACATTCCAAATCTGTCCAGTCCATCAAAGTGACTTCACAGAAACCTTTTCTCATAGCTCATTCATGTATTATTTTCACTGTTACTCTGCTTCTCTCTGAAGAGTCAGAAGAGATACTTCAAAGAGTTGCAGGACAACAGGTTTTAGGTGGTGTGGTGGGAGAAGAACAAAGTGCTGTTGGTTCTTCTTGGCATCTTTCCATGCCCTGTGGTCATCAAGGCAATCTTCCTTATGGCCTGGTCACTGCTCGCTCTACTGAGGTCAGCAGCTGATGTAACCCATGATAAGGCTCTCCGCCTGGTCAGGGGCCAGTGGTGGTCCCTGCATGATTCAGCCAACCCTCAGTTCTTGCTGATGCTGCTGAGACATCCTCTGTGTTTCTGTCATTACGTCCATGCAACCCCTGGCCTTGCTGCTTTACCCTGCAGTGGGTGCTCTGCCGTGGCCACAGTGGGTCCCCACAAAGGTGCCATGGCAAGATTTCCTGCCTCGCTCCTCAGCTGCCCTTCCAGCTCCTTCCATCTTTCCAGGTCTGCCCCCACGCTCCCAGAAATAGGGAATCTCCCTCCTACCACATGCTTTGTGTCATAACTTTTCAGTGTTAGCTTAAATTTGGGTATTAGAGAGGCTGCACGTCAAGTTTTCATCAGCTACTTTACTCCCCACCCCCTCCTTTTTGGACCAAAGACCAGAACATAAGAATGAGAACTACCTATCTTAGAATCTACTCTGTTGCTCCTGCTTTTATACCTCTCACCTCTATCTACCAATTCCCGAGGGACAAGAAGAGACAACCTCCCAGGTTTTAAAAGCTCTAAATAATATCTTCCTCCATCTCAGTTCTGACCTCAGAATGGTGCTTTATCTGGATTGGATTTGGGAGGGGAAAAATCAGCTTATTCATTGAGGAGGCCTAATTAGCAATCATTTCAAACATTGATCTCATTGCTAAGATCACGCATCAAGGTTTTAGGTGCCTCTTTTGGATATTTCATATAAATGTAATGATACACGGCATGTTAAATTTTTTACTGCTCTGTAACAAATTACCACAAACTTAGTATCTTAAACATTCTCCATTTTGATTTCACAGTTTCAGTAGGTCAGAAGTGTGGACTAGTTGGGTCCTCTTGGTCAAGGTCACACCAGGCTACCATTAAAATATCAGCCAGGCTGTGATCTCATCAGGGGCTTGCATAGGAAGAATCCATTTCCAAGCCCATTGATGTTTATGGCAGAATTTAGTTACTTATGATTATAAGACTGAAGTCCACGTGTTCTAGCTGGCTATCAGTGAGGGACTGCTTACAGCAACTCAGGTCCTTGACACATGGCCCCCTCCATAGGTAGTTCACAATACGTTTCTTTAAGGCTGATAAAAGAGACTGTGTCACTTTGAATCTCTCCTTTCATGGAAGTTCTGGATTCAATTTTAAAGCACTCATCCAGTTAGGTCAGGCTCACCCAAAATAATCTCCCTTTTGACTAATTCAGAGTCCTGTTATTTGGAACTTAGTTATATCTGCATAATCCCTTTACCTTTGCCATATAATTAACCTAATCACAGGAGTGACTGTCTCAGTATATTCACAAATCTATCCTGCATTCAGTGGTAGGGGATCACATAGGGAGTAGAATCTGGAGAGCTATTTAGAATTCTGCCTACAGAATATTTGCAAAGGACTTCCTTCACTCGGCATTAATGCTTTGAGGTTCATCTGTGTTACCGTAGGCATTCATGGTTCACTTCTTTTAATTGGTGAAGAGTATCTCATTGTTTAAATATACTGAATTTTGCTTACGCACCACTAGTCGACAGAAATTTGAATCATTTCTATTGTCGGCTATTATGAATAGCATGGCAGAGCTATAAAGATTCACGTACAAAGATTATTTTTTGTTTGTTGTTATTTTAGATAGACATACAGAAGTGGAATTTCTGGGTTGTATAATAAATTTAAAGAGAGGCATATCTTAGCAAAGGTAAGTGCAAAGATCTTTGTACTCATATCCTAGCTCTGTTCTTACCAACTGTGTGACCTTGAGCACGTCATCAAAGCTCTCTGTGCTTCTGGTTCCTCATCTGCAGTGGCACTTACCTAACAGTATGACTCTAGAACTAAATAAACAATCCATGTAAAGCACTTGTACATCGCCCCAAATAGAGCAAAGACTCACTGTTAGCTATGACTAATTCTGAGAACCTAGTGTATTTAATAAATATTGACTAATTGACCAATCAGTTGAAGATGGTTTTACTGGCTAATCTGCACTGTATATAAAACTTCTGATATCTAAATTCTGTACAGCAATGGTTCAAATTTCCTCTTCCATTTCTTTTTTTTTTTTAAGATTTTTATTTATTTATGTGACAGAGAGAGAGAGATCATAAGTAGGCAGAGAGGCAGGCAGAGAGAGAGGAGGAAGCAGGCTTTCCACTGAGCAGAAAGCCCAATGCGGGACTCGATCCCAGGACCCTGAGATCATGACCTGAGCTGAAGGCAGAGGCTTAACCCACGGAGCCACCCAGGCACCCCTCCTCTTCCATTTCTTAATCATATGGCCTCTGCTTTGGGTTAACTCTGTGTATGATCCTTTGAGAGATTTTAACAAACGTCTCATATCTGCAAAGTTTCCTTAATAAATATTACATACTTCTTAGAATTTCCAAATAATAAATACAAATAATGGGAATATATGGGCCTCCCATTTCTGGAGTGACTTTTATGAAAGGAAGTTGACACACTTATAACCTGATTCCCACATGGGACTTTTAATATTCTGATCTCTAACATCAAATAAACCCTGAGGTTTAGGGTGGGGGCGGTTATTTATTTACTTATTTAATTTTTTTAACTACAGGCTGGTGGTCTGTCTGGAATAAACTTTATGTGTGAGGAACAAATAAAATTTTATTTGCTGCTTGCAGACTAAATAATTCTTTTAAAGAAGAAAGTTTATTGATGTCGTAAGCAACACAATGCCTCTTGAGAGGAGGGATGACCAGGCTAAAAGCACCTCGCTGCCTCCCTTCCGCTCTTCACATTCTTTTAATTAAGAAGCCTGCTAATGAAAGGTTCATTAGCAGGCACATTTCTTATTCTTGGAAAAATAAGATTATTTTAAGAAACCTAACAGGCTCAATATGTCATATTAAACATGAGCGCCTCCTTCTTTGTGTCTCATCCTTCAGGTAGCGTACTGGAACCTCTCGTGTCTCCAGATTGTTCCCTCACTGGGATCCAACAGTGTGGTAATTCCACTCCCCCCGTTTCCTGGTCATATAAATATATCATTCCTATTTTAGGAATGTCATCATTACTTGGATGATACTGCTATTTCACTGAGCTTGTCATGGGATGTCTCTGTTCCCAGAAAGAAAAAGAAAGCTACATTCCTTCCTTAATTCAGATTATTCACCCTGTCAGTCACCACAGCTTTGCATATCACCCTGAGGTGAGGCGTAGGGGGGAGACATGTGTCCTCAGACCAGAAAACAGGACTCAGTAATGATCCTAGTCCGCCACCACGAAGGGCCCTAGGAGATCGTTTCCAATCTTATTGGCTGTAAAGAGTTTCCTTTGTTCAGCAGCAAACTGGGAGTTAAAAAAGAAGGAAATAGGAAGTTCCTAAAAATTTATACAAGCTCTTCAGGGTAAAGGTGTGATACTGTGTTTCCGAAGTGATGTTTAATAGGCAAGGTCTTCCCACTGAGTAAATTAGCTGGGGAGGGAGGGGGTTGGGGGTGGGGGTGGGGGTCATAAACTGGTTTGTAAGCTGGAAACTTTTTACATTTCTTCTTGTTTCCCTGTTGTTCCAAGTATTTAGCCCATGCTTTTGTAAGTGGAGGGTACTTGGGCTATGTGGAAAGAGCCAAGGAGAGGAAAGATGATCCACACTTCTGCTGGAGTTTAAGAATGGGAGAAAGACAACTCTGTGCTTCAGCCAGCAGGCACGGTGGTGATGCTGGTGAGATTCCCAAAGGGGAAATGACACCAAGGAGGACGTTTCTGGAGTCACAGGATTCAGCCACCGTCCCTGTGCAGGGATTCGTTTTTCTATGGTAAAATCTTCTGTGTTTTCTGTGAGACTTTTAAGAAAGAAACGATTTATCTTATACCACCCCTATCTGATGTGGTCCCTAATGCTTCAACTCCTGTGAAACTGACTCATCATCACATTAATAATTTCCTCGAGTTGTTTTCCATTTCTTAAAATGCTTACAGTCTCTATCTTACTCTAATAGAATGGCACATTCTTTGAAGTTAGGAATGTGACTTATAATTTACTATTTTCTCATACTGTGGTGTGTGATATACATATTCAACATTTTTTAAAAGTGGGTTGTAACCCAGATTTTTAAAGCTTATTGTAATGTTTAATTTAATAGCTTAAATGTAATAGGTCAAATTGCATCATATTCAACAAACGAGGGACCTTTATTCTCAATTCTTTTGTGAAATAGACCTTCATGCTATATTACTTATAAATTCCAACAGCTGTGGAGGAAAGAGAAAGAACACACGTAGTAGAGTCAAAAATCCCAAGCTTTCGGTCCAGGCTTTACCTCTTACTACAAACTTTGTCCACGCCTTGGAGCTGTTCCGACGTCTTTATTTAATGTTAAATAGAAAAAATAAAATATTTCCCTTAAAAGTATGACATTTTAATGAAATTAGATGCATGAAAGTGCTTTATTAAATTATTTACGGTAGTAGCAGACACAGTAGCAGCAGTTTTGTATTAATAATTACAGCAGGGTCTAGAAAAGCACTTTTATAGGGTTAGCTGGAGAAGATGTTCTTTAATAGGAGGATATAAAAGCATTTCAGGTCAAATACTAAACTTTTTAAGAGGAAGTAATATAATATACCCTAGATGTACCTTTTAATATGAACCAGAATATTTATAGTCGCATTTAATTATATCAAAGAGCTTAAAAAGAAAATGCAAATGGGGCTCCCTACAAATTACAAATTACAAAAATCAAGTACTTTCCTTCTTCCTTAAGAGGACCTCGCCATTTAGTAAAAGAAAATATATCAATGATTTGTCAGTGATAAATAAGCGAGAGAAAGCTAAGGATAAAAGTGAAAAAGAAAATCTCAAACTAAAACTGGAAATGTGTTTTCTCCTCCAGTGGGTCGACTCTATTCCACATCCTATGTTAGATTCCCAACTTTTGTTCAAAACCCAGTGATGTTCAGTTCTTAAAAAGAGCCATCCACGCTTGCAATGAATTTTCCCAGGTTAAACTAAAACAGGATTGTGAGGGCAGCGCTGGTGTTTCAAGTCTGGCTGTTCCACATACAAAAGTACGAGCTTATTTTTTCAAGACCAAAGTTTCCAGACATCCAAGGAATTGAAATCCTTGGTGTTCTTTTACTTAACCTACACATTGCTTCACACACCATCATTTATAAAGCTGTGATGAAAAGAACAAGTCTAGGGCACCCAGGTGGCTCAGTAGGTTAAGCCTCTGCCTTCGGCTCAGGTCATGATCCCGGGATCCTGGGATCGAGGCCTGCATCGGGCTCCCTGCTCAGCAGGGAGCCTGCTTCTCCCTCTCTCTCTGCCTGCCTCTCTGCCTACTTGTGATCGGATCTCTCTCTTTGTGTCAAATAAATGAATAAAATCTTTAAAAAACAAAGCAAGTCTATAAACCCGTGCCAGACCGTAGGATTTTTGAGCTCCCAGGACCTCAGATCTGCAGTATATACAGTGACTTATATCTAGTGGAATGAAGGAAACAGTATAAAGTAGAGGAGAAAAGGAGGGAACACTCAAAAGGGCTTGTGTGTATATGTGTGTATGTGTTATGTGCTATCCCAGAAAGGGGATACTCAGAGTAATCAGGAGATTCAGAAGAAGGAAGCTTGGAGAAATTTGGCCAGGAAACCACTTGACTATGGAAAAAATTAAAAAATCATGTGGTATCTGTAAATAGTCTAAAAACCCTAGAGCAGTATGGGGTGAGAGAAAGCTCTCAGGGAGCGGCAACTGCAGATTTTCTATAATATGTAAGAGGGAATTAGTGGCATCTTCAGCTTGGAAGTGGGCTGAAGTATGTATTTTGTATCGGCAAGCAGTTTTGTTAGGTACATATTTTGGAGGGTGTTTGGGGGTGAGAGGCTAATGGAGATTATCAGGAAGAGGTCACATTACCACTGCATTTAAGGATCTTCTTCTGTATTTAAAGGTAAAGAGACTGAAGACAGATGTACTAGCTGATTTCATGCATTTTAATGGATATTTCTTTTTTAGGACACTGAAGCCAACGCACTGTCTAAAATTTTATGCTACATGCTTTCTTCACTGACACAAGGATATAAGATTGCTGAAAGCAGAGGCCAGGAGAGAAAGCCCGTAAAGTTCTACTATCCAGATTCCCAAACCCATTTTTATGAGCTGTCTTGACTTCATTTACACAGTGACTCTGTCTGAATGACAGCAGTAAAGGAAAAGGACTGTTGGTCGATTTATTTTCTTTGCACAGAATTGGCCATTCTTTTAATATTGAGTTTCAGTTTTATAATTGTTTTGTGTGTGTGTGTGTGTCAACAAAATAACGCGGTTGTTAGTCTACTTTCTATGGTCTTTTTGTTTCTGGGAGATAACTTACTACAACTACTACTACTATTATTATTATTAATTATTACTGTTATTATTATTTACCTAACCATGTTGAGACACATAAAGTATTAACATGACTTTGAAATCTCCCTCCATTAAAGTGATAGGATTCAGGTAAAATGATATAGGTGGCCTTCCAAGATCTGGAAAAGTATCCCTACCCATAGCACCCGCATCAAGGTCTTACAAGTATTCCCTTACTGGACCTTACCACAGGAACAGGCTTAGCTCCTGATCAGAGTTTGGGGAGCAGTAATAAAATTCCAAGTTGATCTTGAATAAGAAACTGGAAAACCCACTCTGTCTTGTTTGACTTTTGATGTTTCGGCAGAAAGCTGAGATTCCTGGGTTGAACATCTAACAGAAGCCATTTCACCATTCATCATTTCAAGGTTTCAAAGTGAGGGCAAAATGCCATATAACCTATTTGCACACCATTTACTAAAATCCACAAAATTATAAGGCAAAAATGTTCTTACTTGGGAGGTTTTTATCCCTTTCCTGAAATATTCTGACATGTGCAAAGATCATGCCTGGAAAAATGTCCTAGATTTTAGACCTGGCTGTGAGATTTATTATGATGGGCAGGTCATCTTTCTGAATCTCACTAATTTCCCTCACCTGTGAAATTCCTGACCTGATTACCTCAAGGTTTCTCTGGGGAACAAATAGAATTATGTTGACAACATGTTGAAGACTCTAACGTGTGATATTAATGTAAGATACTGTTATTCCTTTCAGTATTTTAACTTAAAATCTACAAACATATTACATTTTCATGAAATATTCAAGTAACTGATTGTTAGATGCTAAAAGCAAAATCTTTTAGATTTAAAATGCAAAAAGAAGACAAGGAAAAGACCTGCCCTTCTCTAAAGAGGTTCCACTTCTTACAATCCTCTTTCAGCACTCTGACTTGTTATGCAATGTTCACATCTATGTGCTTATGTAACGCTCTTGCAATATAAGGTGATTCTTCACTAAAACTCAAGGCGGCAGGAATAAGCATTTCCTTCCACTCCTATTTCCTAACAGTATAACTTTCTGTACTTCATCACTCATTGGGAAGCAATTTACAGATTGAGTTGGGGCTGGGGAAGTTTTTATCAGGAATGACATAGGAGAATTACATAAAGAAGTATTTGATGAATGTGTCTGTTTTATAGTGACATGTGAAAATCATATTCGTACCCCTTGACATAACCATTAGTGAAAAACCCATTTGTCTATTTGTACTACACAGACTACCATTTGTCAAGCCAATAAATTTACAATGATCAGGCTTAGTGGAAAAATCTAAACACGAAACCTCTTCTACCATTATATTGATATTCAGCATGTCAAGATTACCTTAATCTGGAGACTGAAATACACAATTAATAAAAAACGCTTCAGTTAAATTGTTCAGCTAACTGCCATCATGTTTCCTCATTACATTCCTCAAAATTTTTCATTAGTGGCAAAGTTTCCAAATATTGAAAATGGGAAATACCAGTGGCTGACAACATCATTTCAAGTACGGGTAGCCATTACTAACATCGTCATGGCAGAATGGCTTACACAGTCCTTGAGCATGAGGATTATGTATTACATCTTTCATCTGAGCCCCACAACAATAAGGTTGCTATGCACAGAATTTATTAAAGAATGAAGAAAAGGGGGCATCTGGGTGGCTCAGTCGGTTGAGCAACCGACTCTCGATTTCAGCTCAGTTTGTGATGCCAGGGTCATGAGATGGAGCCCCCGAGTCTGGCTCTGCAGTCAGCAGGGAATCTGCTTAGGATTCTCTCTCTCCCTCTCCCTGTGCGGCCCCCACTGACGCTTGTGTGTGCACACACATGTCTGTCTCTCTTCCAAATTAATAAATATATCTTTAAAAAAATAGAAAAGGAAAGAAGGAAGAGAGAAAAGAAGGAAGGAAGGAAAAAGCAAGGGAGGGAGGGAGGAGAGAGGAAAGAAGGAAGGATTCTACTATCTAATGACTAGGTAACTTGGTTCAGCCAAAAAATTACTAATTAGTGTTAAAAACTAAACTTTTCTCTGATATTGTTTCATACAGAGAGGTCATTTGCTTTTTCAGTGAGTCCAATACATCAAAAACAAACAAATAAACAAACAACAATAAAAATTATCCTGGATGTGAGATCCTTACCCCAAAACAAAAGAAACCAAACTTAAGACATACACGGTGTAAAGAAAAGGGATATTTAAAAAACAAAAAAGACAGAAAAATGTTTAAAGACATCCATGGTGTAGATATGTCATTCTCTGGGAAAACTGAATGTCACATTTTATTTGTAGAGCTTAGATTTGATATTAATTATTCTTGGTGAATAGTATGCAAATGTACTAAGTGATAAAGTAAATCAAATTTCAAGTTACACAAGATAGCATATGCAACATGTCCTGCCAGGAAGCATGGGAAATATTTGGCCCTGCAAATAGGACAGAAACTCCTATTTATGCCAGCCCCTTGATGACAGATTTTTCTTCAGTGAATTTTTAGTAGTTTGCCTGATGAACACAAATGGACTTGGAGAAGTTGAGAAAATGGAAGGCAAATAGCAATGCAGCTTTTGCTGAGCACTGTCGTAAAATCTTGAGGGCTACCAATACAATCGTTTGTGACAATGAAGTTCTTCTTGAGCTTTGGTAAATTTCAGTAAAGTGCACTGTTCCTATGTGACACTTCCTGGACTCAGGAGAAACAATTTGCCTGTCTGTTTAAGGACTGCAGAAAATAACAACTCACTTCTCCAGGTACGGTAATAAAAAGGTGATAGTAAACTGTTAATTGGGTCAGTTTCCACCACCACTGCTTGCACATCACTAATATGTCTGTTACAGAATTGAAATTGTTCTGTATTCTTTTTGGGAGAGAATAAAAAAATACCAATAGAAAATTTGGGTGTTTTCAGTAAAAACTGTAGTAGGTATTTTCAATGACCACGAAGTTCTGGCAAATGAAATGAGAACCTCAGAAAAGCACTATTATCATAACAGAACCAATTCTCTTTTGATCCTGATGATCTCTGGTACCATTTCCTCCTACGTATTTGTATGGTATGCAACAACAGAACATCATAAGAGCTATTATGAGGCTCGAGAGAGAAAAAACTTCACACTATTAATAACTTTTTTTCTTGGCATTTATTATTGAACATTGTGTCAACATTCTCTGAGCCCTATTGTTCTAAAATCCCTTTTAAAAAATCTTAGAGAAAAAAAAAAAAGACTGCTTGGATCCTTCAGGCTTGAACTTTTTAGATTTAATCCAGGTCTGGCATGTTACCTCTGAGGTACCTGAAGCATTGTTCCTTAAACTGGGAACAATGTGTTTTCCACAACTTCAAGGTCTATACATTTATTTTTAGATGAAATTTCTTTTTTTTTTAATTTCTATTTCCATGATAACCTTTGAGGTGATGAAAATGTTCCNCTCTGAGGTACCTGAAGCATTGTTCCTTAAACTGGGAACAATGTGTTTTCCACAACTTCAAGTTCTATACATTTATTTTTAGATGAAATTTCTTTTTTTTTTTTTAATTTCTATTTCCATGATAACCTTTGAGGTGATGAAAATGTTCCATAATTAAATCACGGTGATGGTTGCAGAACTCTGGAAACATGATAAAGACCACTCAACTGGGCACTTTAAATGGGTTAGCATTATAGTTGTAAATTATTATTATTATTATTATTATTATTTAAAGATTTTATTTATTTATTTGAGTGAGAGAGGAGTGGTAGGGAGGGGCAGAGGGATAAAGAGAAATAGCAGGGAGTCTTATGTGGGTGGGGCTCGATCCCAGGACCTTGAGATCATGACCTGGGCTGAAGGCAGATGCTTAGCCCACTGAGCCACCCAGGGACCCCTATAGTTGTAAATTTTATCTTAATGAAGTTGTTGAAGTATTTGACACATTTTAGAGGACAAGTATATTTTAAAATAATAAAATAAGACTTTTATTACTTAACTCAATGTTTGTCTGCTGACTGCTCTGAGGTTCTTAACTATATTTTAAGGGATGCTCAAGGATTCCTTTAAAAGGTGTTTTAGTTTGGGGGCACCTGGGTGGCTCAGTCGCATTGGGCTCCCTGCTCAGGGGGTAGTCTGCTCTCTCCCTCTCCCTCCGCCCCACCTCCCTGGCTCGTGCTCTCTCTCCCTCTTGCTCTGTCTCAAATAAATAAATAAAATCTTCAAAAAAAAAAGGGGGGGGGAGTTTTAGTTTATTTCTAGGATATATAGGCAAAAAGTAGAAATTACGAAATGGAAACTATGATTTTAAAAGTACAATATAGACATTAAAAGCAATTAGCAACAGGGACAATTTGTTTTACAAATTAAAGAATCCTTTGGTAATACTCGATTTGAATCAATGTATATATGCTATTAAGTATCTCTATCCTTCATTGGACTGTGACTATTTTCCCACAAAGGGGGTCCAGAGTTTGAAGTCAATACGTCTTGATCAAGGGTAGTAAACTTCCTCTACTTAAGATTCTCTGGACATATCTTTTAGATTTTGCAATATCTAAAAGCATCATATACATTTTAAAAGAAACTGAAAGTTTAGTTTTAAAAACTGTGCTGTTGGGCACCTGGGTGGCTCAGTGGGTTAAGCCTCTGCCTTCAGCTCAGGTCATGATCTCAGGGTCCTGGGATCCAGGCCCGCATCGGGCTCTCTGCTCAGCAGGGAGCCTGCTTCCTCCTCTCTCTCTGTCTGCCTCTCTGTCTACTTGTGATCTCTCTCTCTGTCAAATAAATAAATTTTAAAAATCTAAAACAAAACAAAACAAAAAAAAAACCCTGTGCTCTTTGTTAAAAAATTATTGGCATGTTAATTCCATCCTAATGACAAAACTAGGCTTATTATTAAGATTTTTAAGTTTTATATGTGACTAAGACAATTAGGAAAGACCCAGGAAATGATTATCCGCCAAATGTGAAAAAAACAAGGGTTTGAAAACAATCTAGAAGATCAAACCTTTGGCTAGGTAAAGATTTAGTTGATAAAAATCTACCAAAAAAATCCATAAACAAATTTTTATACCAACAAATTTTTTAAAAGCAAGTGTCTAAAGCAGGAGGACAAATGAGTCATCGCCTGACCTGGTGACAGGCTGTAGAGTGACAATGAGAGCTTTTCCAACAGCTTGCCTGAGAAGAAGCCAAGGGACCAGCCTGGAAACCAGGAGCTAAATGTAGATGGCGGTGCCTGTGACTTGGAGCGCTGCATGGTGACTCTGTTCCTGCCAAATATACGGCAGCTTAGCTGTGTTTTAGGACCTAATCGAGGCATAAACCACAACTGCTGCTGTTGCTGGCGACAAAGGCAACCAAATTGCCTTTCTAATTGGAAAGGAGGAAATGTGAACAAAGAGAAACAACCAACCAAATCTCATCAGGAGATGCAAAATGTGACTGGGCTCTGCTGCCAAGTTAAGAAAGGTGCATGTTTCATCAAATCTGAAAGATAATCAGAACGGAGAAGGAGAAACACCATGGCAATGTTGGCCAGCACATTCTTAGAACATTAACGATCTCTGTGATATTCTTTCTTCCCTGTCTGAAGACAGATCATGAGGCCATTACGTAGTAGACAGACTGTCATGGCTCAAACACCTACTTGTGAGCATAACATGAATTCCTCCCGAATGGGATGGGACAGTGACTTGCAAAGGATTTCATATCGTGCTTGGTACTTTTTCCTTTCAGAGAACACTTTTATAGGTCTTTTTCCAACTTATGAAAATAATATGTGCTCATCATGAAAATTAGGGAATTTAGAAAAGCACAAAGAAAAGATAAATTTTCCGTAGTCCTATATCAAAGGAAGATATAATCATGTGGAAATTTTATGTACGTCTTTGTAACTTTTGACTTCACTTTACAGTCTTCTATGGGTCATTTTTGTACTGATTCATACTGAATTACTGGAAACTGATTTTGCAATGCACACATAAAATGACATACTAATACATATTGTTTCTTGCCTATTTATCCCAACTTGGTGTTCCTTAACGCTTATGTTCCAGCCATACTAATTTTTTTCTGTTCTCCAAAATACCATGAGATTTTTAAAAAAAATGTATTTAAGTTCAATTTAGTTAACATATAATGTATTATTAGTTTCAGGGGTAGGATTTAGTGATTCATCAGTTGCATATAACACCCAGTGCTCATTCCATCAAGCGCTCTCCTTAATGCCCATCACCCAGTTACCCCATCCCCCCACCCACCTCCCCTCCAGCAAACCTCAGTTTGTTCCTAGAGTTAAGTGTCTCTTACGATGTGCCTCCAAGATATTTTATCCTCTGCCTGGAGGGCCTATTCTTTTGGGACCCAATTTGTCCTTGAACTGCACTTCATCTTAAATACCTCAATAATCTCCTTTGTGAGATTTTCAACGGCCCATTCAGATGGGTTAAAACTGTTAAAAAGAAAACCATGGGCCCCAGAAGAAGTTACTGGGGCCAAGTCACCGAACTTTAACCTACTGAGCCACCCAGGCGCCCACAGCCCTAAGTGTTTAACTTCCTCACTCTTCTATAAAGGAAGAGATACTGTTTTGTTTTACTTGCATGTGCATCTAAAAATGTGCCTACTTCATATTCGATGATCCATAATAAAGTGGCGAATAAATGAATAGATGGATGAGTGAAGTTATTTAATCTCTCTGAGCCCACTTCCTCATCTGTAAAATGGAAATAATACCCACCGCATATATCTGCTTTGAGAATTAAATGAACCAACATATTAACTGCTTGACATAGTGACTGACCCACAGTAAGAACTATTTATTTTCTCCCTTTGTTCCTAAGAAAATATTACTTTAATTCTAAGCCCTTTTTAAAAAAAAAAATTCTCTTTGACCTATCTACCAAAAACGTGAGTGTTAAGAGTCAAGCAAATGGGGCGCCTGGGTGGCTCAGTGGGTTAAAGCCTCTGCTTTCGGCTCAGGTCATGATCTCAGCATCCTGGGATCGAGGCCCGCATCGGGCTCCCTGCTCAGCAGGGAGCCTGCTTCCTCCCCTCTCTGTGCCTGCCTCTCTGCCTACTTGTAATCTCTCTCTCTCTGTGTCAAATAAATAAATAAAATCTTTAAAAAAAAAAAAAAGAGTCAAGCAAATGGTTTCTATGAGCAGGTAATAATACTATGGTGACATTTTTGCAATTCTAATTTATTCAAGCTTTGTGACTGTTAAAAGCCCAAAGAACACCCTATAGAAATTAGATAAGCTAAAAGGGACAAAGGGTAATGGGGGAGCTAGTATTTCAATAGAGTTGTATTTTCATGACATTGAAGCCTATACAAATGCAAGTAATGTTGGGGAACTGGCATTTCTCAATAGTCAGATAGGAAAGGAGTTTGACTTTCATTCTTCCTGGTAAAGAACATTGTACTTCCAATGGGGGGAAAAAAAGAACATTGTTTAATGCTTTACATGAAATTCCATTTCCCACCACATAATTATTAAAAGATAAGTAGCTTCTGCATTATTAATAAGAATAAATAATTAGATGGCAATTAAATAACTATCATTAATGACTTGTTCATTAATATGTTAGTAGTCTGCTATTTTATCATGAAGAGAAATTAGAGTAAGATAGTAGGAAAATTCAATAAATAATAAAACAGAAAGCTGTGTATTGTCCCTCAGTTAATTACAAATATATCTGATTCTTAGGGAACGCTAAGGGAGAAATTTGCATACCAAGTACAGAAGTAGTTCAAAGCTAATAGGTGCTTTGTTACAAACAAAACTCTCTCATGTCTCTTTGAGTTTAAGTTTGTTTACTCTTACAAAAACTTGATTTCCTGTGTCTGAGGAAAATAAGCTTATAAAAAAGATGAAAAGGCTGGTATATAGCACTCCAGTAAAGAGATGCTGACAAATTAAGTGTTAATGAATCAAAAACATATGGATTACACTTCACTTCAAATAGAAATGATGTTAGAATCAAGGGGGAAAGTACTTAGCAAAATGTAATTCAGTCTTTGTCAATCTTTAAAACCCAAACATTTATGGTATCTTCAGAAAGCTCCTAGTTATTCCTTTCCTTAGTGGTTACCTATCATTTTCATTTTATAGAAAAGATCAATCTCTCCAAGGCCAAATGAACTTTCAAACGTTTAACAACTATTAAGTCAGTTATATATGGACATCCCAGGAGGTCAGAGATAAAAAAAAAAAAATCAAGGGATAAATATGTATCAATTAACTAAAACCACCATGCCAACATAGAACATTTTCATCCACTCTTTACTCATCATGACTTGAAAGACAAAAGAGAAATGCCAGTGGTCATATACCTTTTTAAATCATTCTCTTTCATATGTACTTTTTAAATTGTGGCTAAGATTTGCATTTTCAAATTAGTTGGATCAATATCAATCTTTTCATTGTGCAAACAATTGGAACTTCTATAACATTAGTAGCTCTAAATACAACCCACATTTAGGTAGAAATCTTTAAAAGGTAAGTGTCTTCAAATGCTTCTGGAGAATTGGGAATTTGTTCAATGCAAGAAGATATGGATATGGAGTTCACAATATGTATTTGATTACTGAGCAGAAATCCCTATGTTTAAGATAATGTAGGCATACTTTTAGGATGTGTTCACCCAGGTCCCTAAAATATATTCTTTACTAGATTAAAAAAAATTGTGCTCTTTTTCAATGCAACAAAGTATGTTTTTAGCACCTAGTCTACTAACTTCCAGTCAAAGAACTGTTCATTTACATTCCTATACTGATGCTAATATCTCTTTCACTAAGGACTGTTCTGATGTCCCAGATGCTCATTTATTATTGTGGGTACTTATTCTTGTGCCTGACATTCAGTGCAAAAAGCTTTTTAGTCATTCTGGAAGGGCAGTCTCCACAGGTAAATCGTGTAAGTATGAAATTCACTGGAATCACATAGGGGGACAAGAAGTGTTACAAGTAGATGGTTTGAGTGTTCACCTTTTGTTCTTTTGATGTTGGGTGGTAAAATGGGCCTTGGCTCTTCCTGAATTAGGCCCCTGCTTTCCACCTCCTATAATCAAAGCAGCCTGCTCACCCTTTGAATGGACAGGATTCGAGGGTTCTTCGTGTTGTAGTCGCCATTCTGCCACCTGCCATTTTGAATTCAGTTCAACTCCTGGTTTCCATTTCCATTTGTTTCCACCTTCCATCCCTAATTTCAAATTTGGCTAGGTCCAGTTTAGCTTGTCATTTATCTTCATCTACTTTCAAGTCCCCATCAAGCTTGCAAAACCTATCCCTCTACTACCGATCAGGATGATGAATACTTGATGACATGTAAAGCACAATCTGTAAGGGGTCGTGGGATTGAATTGAATTGAATAATTGATGGAAAACTGAACTATGTATTAGACAGAGAGTATTAAAAACATTAGAACTTTAAAATAAGCTATTTAGGGGGGCCTGGGTGGCTCAGTCAGTTAAGTGTCTGCCTTCGGCTTGGGTCATGATCCTGGAGTCCTGGGATCAAGCCCCATGATGATGATGGGCTCCCTGCTCAGTGGGGAGTCTGCTTCTGCCCTGCCCCTCCACTCCTGTTCTTTTTCTCTCTCTCAAATAGTTAAATAAAATCTTATAAAAATAAAATAAAATAAAATAAGCAATTTATAGAACGGAATGCAAAGGCAACCCAAATCCTAAATGGATTGAGTTACCACTGTTTACTAAAGATTTCAATGGCTTCCCATTGCCTATGATAGATACGTAGTCCCCACTACGATGCACATTTCCAGTTTCTAAACTCCTTCTCATGACTGATCTTTCACTCTCTTCTACCCCCTGTCCTTTGTTCCAGCCCAAACAAATTGCTTTCAGTTTTCAAACTTGCATTGGGATCTCCTGTCATTGTACCTCTTCTCACTGTCTCCTTAGTCATGGAAAAGTCCATCAGTGTCTGTCCCAAATCCCCATCAACACGCTTCCATGATTCTATTTGCTACCACCTTGACCCTCAAGATCCTCAACGAAGCTTTTCCTCCTCCCTGACCATATTCCCCCAATAAAAATGAATAGTATTTCTAGGAAAACAGTGTAGTCACTCCATGACATGCTGCCTGCAGTTGTCTGTGTCAATAACAATGTGTAGGGTTTACCTCAGATGGTTCATTACTAAATGAAAATTCAGTTTTTCTTGGTCATCTCATTTTATTAAGAATTATAGATTGTATATAACCTTCAGAACAAAATTTCAACAACTAAAGAACTCAGAGAATTGTTACAGTCACCACCCGAGGGCACAAGAGTAGTAGGTAAACAGCAACTCTTACTCAAAGAAGAGAAAACAGGGTATGTGTCTATATGTGCCTGTGTTTCCCTGAACACATTCATGACAGGAGATGGGTAGCTCCTTCTCAGAGTCCCTTACATAATTCCACTGTATAGCCTTCTCTTAATAGAAGCTATTCTAACACACAATGACAAAAATGATTATCTTCATTAATTGCATCTGGTAGTTCCCAGACACTCAAGAAATAGACATTTTAGTTTTTATGCCTTCCAATTATGCTGCTTGAATGGATCTCTGACTTTACTGTCCACTGTCCCACAAGGCAGGACTTTCTCCAACCCTTCCTCTCTGTCTAACATCCTGCTATTTTTATGAGCATCAGTAGCCCCTTTTAAAGTGGTAGTTTCTTTAAGAAAATAACTACAATGTAAATTAGTCTTCAACAAATAGTAAGGCACATTTTGGAATTAAATTCCTAAGTATTGAAGCTTTGCTTCCTAGTATGTTTAAAACCATTATATAAGTTTAACCATAGCCATTCAATCTATGTACCTAGAAATGTCATTTCTTCTGTTGCTAATGAAGGTCCTACGGCACAAATTTATTAAAGGTATACGTTTGCATGGGATAATAATTGGGTCGATAATATTAAATTCATAGGCTCATTATTTAATTGCAAGGGCAGATTATGAATACAGCTTCTAAAATGTATTTTAATGAAAAACACTACATCCTGACCTAATCATATCAACCTTATGCTATCTAATTAAGGATGCAAAAAATCATTAGAGTTGCAAAATATTAGTTCCAGTTCCATCAGGCTGTGAGCTGCCCCTTCATGAATATATATATTTTTACTCATGATAAATAGTTAATGAGGTAAAAATGACAAAATTTACATGTAGGCAAATTAGTTTAATAGAATGATGTCTTTTCTGACTATTGAAAGTGACCTTTTCCTTTTCAAAAAAATGGTTGAAATACTTTGAAATTATCATCTGGATGTCTTTGCACAAATGACAAATTATATGTATGAACAATATAAAAATTACAAAATGCAATAATCCTAAATTCTCATCATACTCTAAATGTGTTCTGTGCTTTTGCATTTATCAATATAATAAAAGGAAATTAAGCACATTATAAAGTGTCCATTTATGTGGCAATTTTTAATCCAGAGCATGAAAACGAGAAGCATGTGCTTAAGAGCCAATACTATGGCAAAGATCTAGATCAAATTTTTAAAGTACAAAAATTCTAGACTTCTTACTTGAAATACTTTTATATTAAAGTGTCTGTTCCACTCTTACTTTAGCATTTTAGATTATAGATGAGTGTTCTAAATTAAACTGGCATTGTATCTTGATACTAGTACTTCAGTTATTCACCAGGACTACCTTGCTTCCCTACTGAAATAAATTAAACAAGGAAACGTAAAACAGGTTAAGAAGAACATTAAAAAATTAATCATAAGTAAGAGGAGGCCTTCATGGTATAAATGCCAGGTCATGAAGAGACATAACAAATAAAATATGTATGTCTATTCATTTAAGTTTAGGAATGTTTCTGTATGCTTAATAAACATAACCCCAACAACAAGAAATAACAGGTGCTCTCCAGATTTTCAAATGATTTACATAAACATCTCTGTGAGTCTCCTTACTGATGGATGCTGAGTCTATACATGTTGGGGAAGAGACAGCAGCAATTTATATAGATACATTAATGTCTGTTAATGGCCCAAAAGAATCTAAGCCAAAATATTTTACTTAGGACACAAGTGTCTTTGATTAAATTATTTACTTTAATTACATTTAATCCAATTGTCTTTTCTTTGATCCATTTAAATGTGTATTCACTGTCAGAATTATGAACACACAAGGTTTTGAGGTCTTTTCCTAAGTTCTACTCTCGCCCACCATGGGTCAGCTAAACCATTTTATAAAGGAGGGAATAAATATTAATTTTAAAGAATTAAAGAATTTCATAATCTCCTTTAATTTTCCCTTTAGCACCTAAACATTCATTTTCCTCTCCCCCTTTATATTCTCAGTCCCCTCCCCGTCCCACCTTCTCCTCTCTCTCACTCTCTCTGACTTTCCTAGACAAAATAAACAATCATAAACAATAAAATAATTCTCTATTTTCTTCTGTATTCTCTTGTTAGTTACCTTTATTCAACTCAGATCATTCTGTTACTCAACTTCTAGATTGTTTCCAAATTCTTAAATTTCCATGTTGTGAAGCTTAATAATGAAATAAATATTTTCTCCTGCAGAGAAAGTGTTCTTTTCTTAACTTTTAGGATGATTTAGACAATTTAGGCCTTTTAAAAATTATGCTGTTGTCAAGGATTTTTGAAGAAGAAACCAGATGAATATATCATGAAGTGAAATGTGTTTTACTTCAAGTCAGGGACAGTGTGGAAATGTCTGATGTGATGTTATATTTACCCATCAAATTAACAAAATTCAAGACATATTGCATATATTTACAATAAACCCATGCGGGATTTTTTTTTAAAGCTAATGTTTAGGTATCTATCAGGAAGAGAATGGAATGAGGTAGATTATATGTTCATTATATTGGCAAATTAAATATGTTCAATTGCTCAATCATTCATGCCTACATTCATTTATGTACTGAACAAAGAGAGAGCAAAAATGTACTATGTTATGCAGACACTATTAAAGATTGAGAACAAAAATATGGAGAAGCCACTTATTTATTGCACAAGATCTTAGTCTAAAAAGGAAGGGGGAAACATAGGTAATTCTCAGATTGTGTGTTAAAAGGGTCAGATAAAACAAGCAGCTTTTTTTTTTTTTTTTTTGCATTATTTGCCCCAGGGGTACAGGAGCAGCTTTGACACAAAGAAGATGGTCCTTTCTGGGCAAGCTCCATCAAAGCAACACTCAAGGTCAGCCTGGATGAAGAATTAGAGGAATGGATGATAATGTAAAACAATACATCATATTTAGCAAACTATCCTTATTTTTATATGGTTTAATTACATTTCAGTGAGAAGCATTTGGCAAGAGGGAAGCTGAGAAGGGAGGAGTAGGATACTGATATAAGAGACATCACCAGAGAGGTAGACAAGAATCCCATCAAATGGTAAAAATGCATTAGTTTGAATTTTAGCTTTTATTGTTCAGGCAAAGGGTTTATGACAGGGAAATGGTCATATCTGCGTTGTAAAAATATTCTGAAGAATGAATTCATGCACGGTGTGATGACATGGTAACTGCAGTGTGAAACTGCAGGTAGACAGAGCAGTTAGCATTGTGTTGCTGTTCTTCAGAAGTTGGGTATTGAGGTCATAGACATGCAGTAGCAAATAGAATAGAGAAGAGTAGATATGGAGAAAGTAAAGTCAATAGAACTAACTGGATGATCAAAGTGAAAAAAAAATCTAGGAGACAAGAAAAGTCTAGAAAAACTGTGTTTTGAATCCTTGTTACTCAGAGTAAATGACAATGCCATGTACAGAGGGTATGGTTGTGTGAATCTTATGGTTTTGTGACAAAGGAGAAATGCATTTTTTAATCAACAATATGTGTCAAGTCAAGTTTGTTTGGAACATACTGGGTTTAGGTCTCTCTGGGGCACATACCTGAAGATATCAAGTAGGCTGCTGGATTATATTAGTTTAAGACTCAGAACAGAAGTGTAGCCTTGAGACACACATTTGATAATCTTCAACAGGGTGGAAGATGTGGTTTGTAAGGAGGTTCACCATAAAAAAAAAAAAAGTGTATAGAGTAAGAAGAGAAAGAGACCGAGTATAGGGCCCTGAAAGACATTAACATAGAAGAGGCTGATGGAGCCAATGGAGAAGTCTGGAGAGGATATTCCTGAAAGGGGAAGAGAAGCAAGGGGACTGACTAGCAAAGGCATCAAAGGAGAAAAACAGAAATAATATTGTCTTCCTCCTGTCCTCCCAAGATGACATTGAAGCCAGCAATCATGTCACAAGTGGGAAGTAAGTCACTAGTCACTAGTTTCTTTTATTTTTTCTTTTCTTAAAGATTTCTTTATTTATCTATTTATTTGAGAGAGAGAGAGAGAGAGCACATAGGGGAAGGGGCAAAGGGAAAGGGAGAGAGTTTTAAGCAGAATCTCTGCAGAGCATGGAGCCCAATGCTGGGCTCCATCTCATGACCCTGAGATCATGACCTGAGCCAAAATCAAAAGTCAGATGCTTAACTGACTGACCCCCCCATGTGCTCCACTAGCTTCTTTTATATTCTTCACAACCCTTGAGTAATTTTACCCAATCTATATATAGTAGGTATCATTAAATATTTCCATAAGAAAACAACAGTGCTACACTCTAAGAGCCACCTGGCCATGTTTCCTCATTTCAACTAATAAAAAATAATCAATATATAGTCAAGTTGCAAGATTTGTATAGGGGTGGCAGTCAAATACAATAATAAATGGTTTCAAGAATAATGTGAGAAAATGTATCGACTTAACTGATATGCTAACAGAATGAGTTTCTTTTGTGCAGTCAAAAAACAAATATACTTCAAACCAGCTCACCTTCCTCCTTTCACCATGGATTCCTCTCCATTGCTCAGACCTTTTCACTATGTAACTGAGCTCCTGATTGGAAATCTCCAAATCATATGGTATGAAAAACTTGGTTTCTTCACTATGGAGGCGCTGAAATGCATCTAATATCCAAGAATCACTGTGCAATCTAAGAACAAAACCATTTGTTATTTTTGTTCCACCAATATTTACTTTTTGTCCTCTAAAAGTGTTAAATAATTTGTTCCTTTTGTCAATTTCTATTTAATCTATTCTAGCTCATTGTTCCCAGTTATCTTTCAGATATTGTTTGACTTACATTCCAGGAATAATTTTATACTATCCTCCATTAAACATCATAATCAAAGAATAATCTGGGTTTTTTGCAATTATCTCCTATAAGCCTACTATTTCTGATTTTTGGTGTCTAAATAATAGACAGCAGAAAATTAAGAAATATTTATCCATTAATGTATTAATGTGTGTTATGAATACCACATTAATTCAAATGTGAGAGATTTATTAAAAGGAAGTTACACTTAAGAACCCCAATGCATTACAGTATCAATAAACTACCCATTTGAAAAGTTATTAAAAAATGCCCAAGTTGTGAATTGGAGGACCAAGATAGTTTGAGCATTACACGGGAGTGGCTTTCTATACAAAATGAGGAATGGTAGGTATTTAATTTCAATGATCAGGATAATTATATTTTGCTCTAAATAGAGTAAACTAAATGTGTTGAGTTCCCATTATAATGGTGGTCTTTCACATCCTTTGTGTTATCTAGCCTTTCTTTAATCCTGTCTTTTACATATGAATACACTAAAATTAAAAAAAAATAGTCCTGCTGTTTATAAGTAACACAGAATTTAAACTCAGAGCTAACACCAAAGTTCATTTCATTTCACCATCTGACTCTTCAGTAAAAATAATCAATACAACACACATCTTCATTTAATGACCTTGATCTCCCTTCATCCAAAATAGTAAACATAGATTTTTTTTTTACCCTACCTGCCAAATAAGATCTGTGTGTCTTTATTTTCCACTATTTTGTGCTCATCACAGAGTGGAAATAAAAGCAAAACTGCCAGCCAGTGTCACTGATGGCTCAAGACAGGCCATATGGCTTGGTCCCATCTTGAAATTCAACTACTACTCTTAGTGTGCTTTAAGATTCTAGGTCGGTCATTTGAATGATTTGCTAGTTGTCTTGTTAAACAAGAACTAGTCTTTGCCATTCTCTTAAGCTTGTTTAATGTAACATCTATCTTTTTCTTTTAATGGTAGTAAGATTTAATGTAGTTAAATTACTGTCAATTTGCTGCCATAAACATATTCTATATGAAGATTTTAAGTGCAGGATTATCAACAATGCAATTAACTTTGAATTAATTAGGAATCACAGTCCTCTTTCTGCTAGCTTCTGTTCCTTTCACCCAGAAAATGTCTGTCTCCTCTTTATATCTCCTTCATTTTGTGTGAAAGAATAATTATGTAAACATCCAAGCCCAGATCTACAGGATGGTACACAAATGTTTCAACAGAGAACAAAATGGCACATTGGAATATGGAAAGCTGTACAAAGATTAACTCCATTTTTGTCTTACTTTTACATTTTTTTCTTGCCATGTTGAGTGGCATTTTCCAGTAAAAAGCTTTATGATGGGTTGTAAATGAGGCAACTTACCAATCGTAGTTCTTAGTATATTTTCTAGCCCTATAGAGCCAGTTTACACAAAAAAGGAGAAAATACTCTGTGGTTATATGTGCAAAATTTTAAAAATAAATTGAGTGTTGATAATTATATAATTCATTTGATTATATAATCAGTCAAGCAATATAACCTTTACCCAGAAGTGAGTTATTTTATCATTTTGGAGTGTTAGGCTGACCACACTGATGAAAGTTGGTGCATATCTTTTGAACTTCATTTTTCTGGTTTTCTTTAGAAAGTTAAAGTCCAATTAAATGTTAAGAAAATTTCTATAAAGACATACAATGTCAAAACATTCTCAATAAATTTCATAATTAAATTTATTTTATTTATAAAATGTGTTATTTATATTAAACTTATATTTACTTATAAAAAATTAAAACAATTATTTCATAAATAAACTGGATATCGATAGACATTGATGAGAGCAACAGACTAATTTCTCTGTGGAAACAACATTGGAGCCAGTTAATAAAGTATTAAGTTTAAACTTTCTATGATCATATTTAGTTAAGAAAGTTTGTTATTCTCAAATAGATAAGAAATAACACACACACACACACAGGCATACATGCATTTTCATGCATTTTTTGCAATTTTGGGTGTGTGTGTATAAAGATCAGATTGAGTTATATAAAATTGAGGATACTAAGCACATTAGATGAGAAAAGAAAAAGAGAAAACCAAACATAGAAAAATTTTAATAATTAGTGAAATTAGAAGAATATTCAAGTTCATTGTGTTATTTTTGCATTTGTATAGGTTTGAGTTCCTATTTAATAAAAAGCTAATATTTTATGATATTCTATATCATTACATGATGATGGTTACAAATTTGGATTTCTCTTAACAATACATTTATTCAAAGTGTCTGAAAATTTTAATTTTTAAATTATTCCTTCAAAATGTAATTAAAAGAGAAACTGCATTCCACCTGTCTGCAAAGCCGTAGGCATTATTGTTTATAGAAATAGGTCACATATTATGCCACAGGTTCTGATGATGGCCAATGAAACAAAGTAATTTACAAAGTCCTCTGCCCTGTGTCCTACATTTGAAGCAATTCATTGCTTGGTGAATGGCAGAAGCTATTATGTTTGGTTCACATCTGAATGTGGGTCATTTACAGAAACCTAGGATGTGACATTTCTTTTAAAGCTAAAAAGGACAAGTGTGAACATTTAGCTAATACAGTATTTTAAGGGTCATGAAAAGGATGGAGTCTATAACTTAAACTAGCCCCAAAAGAAAAAAAAAAAATATATATATATATGTATATAAATTTAAAAGAATCAAATATGATTGCTTCTTTCTAACTCTAAAAATAACAAATGAGTTCAGCAGTATGGCTTTACAGATATCATAGTCAATGTGCTTATTGATAAAACTACTTATCTACTGGTGTAAGTAAGTACAATGCTCCAGGTAAAGGTGTGAATAGCTTATGCTTGCCAAAATTCATGTGAAATCTGTTCACATATTCTTTAGCAGACTTGTCGGACATTTTAGATGAGGTGTATGACACTGAAGTTGTTATATGCATTAAAAAAAAGCTTTTATGGGTTTTCTAGAAACACTTGAATACTCACCATTCTGTTTAATACTAATTGAAATTCAAATGGCTTTGGTTTGAAATTATACTAAATAGAGGAAAAGAGAAATACAAAATAAAGTAAAAAAGAGAAATAAAATGGAGAAGGGAAACTAATTTTAAGAAAAGGAAAAAGAAATTCAAAAATAAAAATGTGCACATAATGGCAAATAGTCAAGAACGCCACCACCCCCATTTCCAGAGATAGCTCTACCGAAGGTTTATGAAGTATATAGCCTTCAAAATATTCACCTTTGCCTACCAAATGCCACATACTTAGTAAGTGCAAGCAGTAGGGAAGGGCACAGGTGAGAATCCCAGGAAGGGGGTACAGAGGAGCCTGAATGGGGCCCAGGAAGAGGACAGAATGACATGTTGAGGAAAGCACAGAGTGTTAGGGGAGTATAATGTAAGGAAGGTGGGTCCCACCCAGGTCAAGTGAGTTTTTAATGTGAGAGCAATCGGAAGCCATTATATGGATTTAAGGCAAAAAGTGATGTGATACTTTCTAATTGAAAATCATTTTGGTTATAGTGAGGAAAGTAGATTAAAAGGAACAAAAAGGAATATAATAAAAGGCTGGTTGGAAGGCTAATATTACAGTAAGTCACAGGAGAAGTCAAGGCACATTGGACACGGAAAGGAGCCTGTGGATAGAACAAGATGGACAAGTTTAAGAGCTAAGCCATTGCCGGAACCTGGGGAAAGTGAGTGTGGAGTGTGACAGAGAGGATGGATTTGAGGACAGATGCCA
>LNAC01000651.1:217513-263569 GCA_002007465.1 Ailurus styani | reverse complement strand
TTCTTTCTTTCTCAGCCCTGGATGGGTGATCTTGGGATTTACTGAGAC
The DNA here is from genome assembly GCA_002007465.1 of Ailurus styani. Classification (NCBI taxonomy): domain Eukaryota; kingdom Metazoa; phylum Chordata; class Mammalia; order Carnivora; family Ailuridae; genus Ailurus; species Ailurus styani. The sequence goes on along the minus strand of LNAC01000651.1, from coordinate 263,521 downwards.
AGGGAACCCTAAAAGAAGTGATTTGGAGGAGAAAATCATGAATTTCTTTTCAGAATGTCAATTTTGAAGTTGTATTGACATATATATATATATATATATATATATATATATATATATGGAGTAGTCAAAGATAATTGAAAGTTCTAAATTGTTTGATTGAATTCATGTTTACCTTGAAAGGACTGAATTCTAGAACTAAACTGAGCTGGGACGCCTGGGTGGCTCAGTCGGTTGAGCATCCAACTCTTGCTTTTGGCTCAGGTCATGATCTCAGGGTCCTGGTACCGAGACCTCTGTCGGGCTCTGGGCTCAGCACAGAGTCTCCTGGAGATTATCTCCCTCTGCTCCTTCCCCGACTCACTCTTGCTCTCTCTTTCTGGTTAGATACATNAAAAAAAAACTTAAAAAAAAAAAAAAAAAAGAACTAAACTGAGCTGCCTAAATTACAAATCTGTTAGAAATATACTATTTAAATCAGTTAATTCATTCCCAAGGAGCAGATTGAAATTTTATTTTTTTCTAAAAAATTTTTTTGAGTATAGTTGACACACAATGTTACATTAGTTTCAGGTATACAGTATTGTGATTTGACTTTTTTATATTTTATTCTATTTTCACCACAACTGTAGCCACTATCTATCCCCATAAAACACTACTGCAGTATCATCGACTATATTCCCTATGCTGTGCCCTTTATTCCCATGACTTATTCATGCCATAACTGGAAGTCTGTGTCTCCCACTCCCCTTCACCCATTTTCCCCACCCTCCCCTCAACCCCTTCCATCTGACAACCATCAGTGAGTTCTCTGTACTTATGGGTCTGATTCTGCTTTTTTGTCTTTTTGTTTATTCATTTCTTTTCTTTTCTTTTTAAGATTTTATTTATTTATTTGACACAAAGAGAGAGATCACAAATAGGCAGAGAGGCAGGCAGAGAGAGAGGAGGAAGCAGGCTCCCTGCTGAGCAGAGAGCCCGATGTGGGGCTCGATCCCAGGACCCTGAGATTATGACCTGAGCTGAAGGCAGAGGCTTAACCCACGGAGCCACCCAGGTACCCCTCATTTGCTTTCTTGATCCAATAATTCTACTACTGGGTATTTACCCACAGAAGATGAAAACACCAATTTGAAGAGATGTGACCCCAGTATTTACTGCAGCATTTTTTACAATAGCCAAAATAGCGAAACAACTCAAGTGTCCATTCATAGATGAGTGGGAAGAAGGAAACATTGTGTGTGTGTGTGTTTGTGTGTGTGTGTATACATACATATTACACAGCCATAGATATGGATAAAATCATGTCATTTGCAACAACATGGATGGATCTAGAGCATATATTATTAAAAGGAAGTAAGTTAGACTGAGAAAGACAAATACCATATGATTTCACTCATATATGGAATCTAAAAAACAGTTTTACTCTTTATTTACTATATACATTTTAAAGATAAGAAAAGAATCATAGTGGTAAAACTATTGCCCAATGACACACGGCTAGTAAGTGACAGAGCCAAGATTCAAGTCAGGCCAAATAGTCTTCAATCCAGGTATCCAACCACTACATCATATCCNAATGACACACGGCTAGTAAGTGACAGAGCCAAGATTCAAGTCAGGCCAAATAGTCTTCAATCCAGGTATCAAACCACTACATCATATCCATTTATCAGGTGAAAATTAACCACGAATATGAATTTTAAGTAATCTTATTGTTTAAAAAAAATTAAGAAATATGGGGCCACCTGAGTGGCTCAGTTGGTTAAGCCTCTGGCTCTTGGTTTCGGCTCAGGTCATGATCTCACAGTTATGGGATTGAGCCCCACATCAGCTCCATGCTCAGTACAGAATTTGCTTGTCCCTCTCCCTCTGGCCTCCCCCAGATCATGTTCTCTTTCTCTCTCAAATAAATAAATAAATAAAATCTTTAAAAAACATTTAAGAATATGATGTACAAGTAACATTGCAGTTTCTGGAGTTATGAAGTCTGTATATGGGTATCAGCTGAGAGCCACTGACCTACTGTGCAACCTTAGGCAAATTACCTAAAGTCACTAAGGCTTGGTTCCTTCATGTATGAAAAGGAGACCATGTTAACGAGTCCTGAATTGTCAGGATTAAGTGAAGTAATTTCATACTATATCCAAATCAGGGCTTAACATGCAAGAAATGCTCAGGAAATAGCAGAAATACTATTTAGGGACTGAAAGGAAAATATTAAACATCTCCGTGGCATCTCCAGTATACAAATTTATATGGCATACGGTGAAAGTTCATTTGAATCCTGTCCTCGGACATTCTGAGATGACTGTGAGATCCAATCATATATCAAAGTTAGAATTCTCATCCTCCTTATTCATTTGTTCATTCTACAAGTGTTCCTTCATCACTTAAGCCAGACAAAAGGCTGAGGTACTTTTGCCATCCATGATTAAAAAGAAAAGACTACTTGGAGAGGGTGGTAGAGAAAAAAGTTGGGGGCAAGTGGAAGTGAGCTTCAGAAACACCAAGTCAGAGCAGAGAACTGGCAAGAAGGGAGCGACAAAGCATTTTGTGTATCTATGATGGGTTTAGCGCTTTCCTGGGTCCTCTGGATTTTTTTTGCATACAGTGCTTAAATGTTTTGCACATCACTGTGACTCTTTTAGACTCCTCCTTCTGCATTGCACTGTAATTTGTAAAGTTGGGTGTTGCCAAGGAGTTCAAATTCAAAATCTATTCTAATCACTTGGATAGGTCAGATGAACACACATAGGAACTTTGTGTATGTCTTTTTCACACTTCTTCATTATATTTCAGTGGAGCATTCAAAATGAAAAGGACTTGGGAACTAGAGTCATTTGAACAGACAGCCTGTGAGTCATATTTTATTTGAAAAGGGTCTGTCTTCATCATTAAGAAAATGATTTATTCATGGTTTTTAATTCATTTATTCATGGTTTTAATTCAACAAACATTTTTTGCAAGTCTATTGTGTCCTAGATACTTTTCTGGGTACAGAAAAGACAATGGTAAATTCTAGAGTTGGTGACTTTGCCCTCCACAGTCCAGAGTTTCATGTTACATAACATTTTAAATACATGGTTGGAGAGGGTGAGGTACCATTTTACGCACATGTAATCCTCACTGTTTGTGGAAGCAAAGCAAAATAGTTGTTCTTTATTTTTAAGTATTTGGTTTTTTGTTCAATTACTTTACTAACAAGTGTGAGAATTTTATCGATTACACAGGATACTGACAGAGAGAAGGAGGGAATGACACTGGTTCCTTCATATTATCTGTACTATCAGATGAAGACATGTACATGAAAGTGGGAAAGACAATTCTTCATTCCGGTGGCCTAAAAGAAGCCCACACCAGGGATTTGGACTGTGTCAATAAGAGAATATGTACCTGACACTTCATCCAGGTACACATACCTTCTTGACACCTGCTTACCATTGGTCAAAACTCACATGCCCGGTTTCCCACAAGTTCTGTATGAAAATAGAAGTTGTGGTAGACCATTTCACTCTATTCTATCTTAGAGGTATGAGAAGAAGGCTAATTTACCAAAAGCCAATTTGTCAAGCGACTGGTTAATGACTTAGACTTACTGAGCAGTTTTCATTTCATCTTTACAAGAGAAAATTATGTCAGGAAATGTTCAGTTTATCTCTGACCCAGCTTCTTGCAGATACAGATGGGGTTTGTGGGGTAGAAAGAGATCCCTCTATTTGCTGAAGAAAAGATCAGAGTGGAATCAGCATATAGCATGAACTCAGCTGACTACCTCAAAGAGTTTAGGGCCTGAGGAACAGAGAGGAGATAGTGATGGGCTTCTGGCTAATGAAGGATCAAGAGTTGTCTGGATCCACAGCAGTGAACTATTTTGTTTACAATCCTTCAGTTTGCTGGAGTTGAGCACAGTGTAGCATCCAAATCTTTTAAATAGGTCTATTCCTATACCAGCATGTCCCAGTGTTCATAATCCATTAGGGTTATTAGGGCATTGAGTGCCCATAACTAAGTGACAATTTCAGGGGGTATGAAAATTGGTTAGCTATCTATTAATTAGATAATTTTTAGAATTTTTTTCTCCTCATGGTAAATAATATTTTGCTTTAAATGAGGAACATTGTAGATAAGATTGATTCAGAAAGTGGAAAATCCTTGATTATCTTATACATATTCCCCAGACAATGAATATGTTCATACTATGCTCATCAAAACCTACCTTTAAATTATTTGAATCTAAATTAATTTTCCTAAGTAATACATGGCCACGGCTAAAACTTATAAGGCTATTCGTAACGATTAAGTAAATGATTAAGAAGACATCAGCACCCCCAAATCTAATTAACTTGAGTATAGGTCTTTCACATTTGTATACAGCTTCCAGGAATATAAAAGCTCAAGCAAATCTAACATTTAAATGGTGATCTCTCATTCTCTGAATATTTTAAAGAAATATGTAAGCAGCCTGTAGATCATTTGGACTACTCAAATAAAGGATTTAGAGTGAAAGGATCCACAGAATATCAACAAAGCCTTTGCTCAGAGGGTTATGAGGAGCACTGCAAGGCCGCATGAAGCAAAAACCCTGACAGGGACAGATAGTCTTCACAAATTTTCTTCATGCCAATGCCTATAGATGGCCATCTATAAAAGTTTGGTCAAAATGTAAGTTTTTAAAGAGGCTCTAGAAAAGAGGAGCTCCACTGATCCCACTGGAAACATGAACTGAGAATTAAAATTTCTCAAAGTAAAAAAAAATGGCAAAGCAGTTAATATTTAAAGGTAATACCAACTGAGAGAAAAGAGCAGTAAAATAAAATAAAAGATGTCTTGTTTAGACCTCAACACTATCCATATCAAATGAATTCTACATGGCTTGTGATAAGGAGTTCAGTGAAAAAAATTCCAACGTTATAAATTAGAAGTAAATAGTTAAAACATTTCTGAATGAGGAAGGATGTTTTTTAAGTTGAAGATCTATTTAAATAAGTCTAATGATCAAAAGACTTTACAGTGTATGAATTATAATACCTGTTTTTCTAAGTAATGTTTACATCCAATGTGGGACTCGAACTCACAACCCCGAGATATGAGTTACATGCTCTACCAGCTGAACCAGCCATGCACCCCTATAATACCTATTTTTCTAAAAAATCAAAAATACACTTAAAAGTTAATTGTCAAATGGAGAAAACATCCATTAAAATATGACAGAAGGGTTACTACTAAAATATATATGAAAGTCCTTTACTGCAGTAAAAAACACATTTGAATACTCATAGAAAGAAAGCCAAAGGGAGGGTGCCTGGGTGGCTCAGTGGGTTAAAGCCTCTGCCTTAGGCTCAGGTCATGGTCTCAGGGTCCTGGGATCGAGGCCTGCATCCGGCTCTCTGCTCAGCGGGGAGCCTGCTTCCTCCTCTCTCTCTCTGCCTGCCTCTCTGCCTACTTGTGATCTGATCTCTCTGTGTCAAATAAATAAATAAAACCTTTAAAAAAAGAAAGAAAGAAAGAAAGAAAGAAAGCCAAAGGGACATTTAGAAGGCAATTCACAAAGAGGAAATACAAATGAGTGAGTGATAAGCATACTAAGAATATTTAGTAACTAGAAACAAAGGCATGCACATTTAGAAAAGGATGAGATACCATTTCTTCTATTAGATTAAAAAGAAGTTATCACATGATGTGAACATAAGTTGGTCAGATCCCCCATGCACCTCCATAGAAGTATAAATCCAACTTCTCTAAAACATAATTTTGCAATATTATCTAATGTCTTAGAAACACCATACTGTCTGAAACAGTATTTCTGGGTCTCTAGGATACTCTTCAAAAGTAATCTAAAATGTGAGCAAGACCCTGAGTCTTAAGATGTACCTCAGAATTGTTTATAAAATGCACAAAAATAGAAACAATCTATTGTCCAGGAATAAAGACATATTTAAATATTTTATACTGCCTATCTGGTATAAAATAATGGGTGGGCATTAAATGTTCCTGAAGTAAGTAAAGAATATGAAAGTATTTATCATACAATTTTATTAAGTTTAAAATCAACATATGAAGTTATTCTTACAGAATAATTACAACTTTGTAAAAATAAATACACATGGGAAAAAATTGGAATAAATTTACCAAACGATTAACAATGCTTTGTCTTGATGATGACATTATTTGTGTTTTTAAATTGATTTTTTGATTCTCTTTTGTAGTTTCACTTTTTTTTCCTAAATAACATATTCTTCCTATAATAAGGAAAGAATATTAAAAAGATTGATTTTTTTTTAAGCTATAAAATTTAGTTCAGAAAATTACACTCAGGTCAAGAACTTCCTCACACAGGTCAACGCTCCTACTAGAGCTATGGGGAGTGATAATTTTTCTAGTAGAAACCCTTCAGCAATAAATTACTCAGGCTCTTGGAGGAATAAGATCCAATCAGCCAATATAGAGCTTCCGGTGCCCAGAGCTAGACAAAATTCTCTGTTAATAGCCTGCAGAGCAGGCTTGATCTCCTTTGTGTTCCTATAATACTAGCCATGTTATCACATGTTTTGACAGGACTGGTCCAAAAGCCCAGAAGACTTCGGGTTGTTGCCTTAATATTTGGACTAAGAATGCTAACCTCAATCAGTCAACACTCAACAAATCCATATTGGCATCTTTCACGAAGATGAGTTCTTAAGATTTCTGTACTCTTTACCTACTTTTATGCCAGAGCAAACCCCACATCACTGACCAGATGACTCTGTTGGTAATAATGCTTGTTGTAGAGAACAGGGCCACTCAGCTTACCAACATTTTAGAGACAGATGTTGTGCAAATATCAGTAAAGACATCTTTCAGGTGACATATTAGAGCGACTTTATGCATACAAAAAATACAGGTATTTTCCCTGTGGGAGATTACTGTTATCTCTATCATTACCTAAAGACATTTGAAGAGCATCTGTTTCTAAAACACTAGCAAAACCTGGGGTTACTGAGTATGTCTAGTTCTGATTGGACAGGATAAGCATGGAAGACAATGAGGGGCTATATTAAGAGCATGCACAAAACTTGTTTACTCCTCCTGGACTTTTTCAGGCTTATTCTCTATGATGTATGGACACTTCATCTGTCTTTGCTTTTCCCTAATCATTTTTCTATCCATAACATAGCTTCTCACTCCTTCTATCCATGCTTTCTTGTGGGGGTAATCCTTCTGTTGTATTTTAAAGCAAACCACCATTTGTTTTAGGCAGCAAAATAGTAAATCCTAGTTATTCGGTGCATAAATTCTATGCTTCCTTTTTCATGCTTTGTAAGTAACCTTGATAATAAAAACGTGAACCTTGGACACAGAAATGCATGGTTGCAAACATTCACCTTCTTTTAAGTGAGAAGAGATATTGATTAGGTAATAAATGATACATAACATTATCTGATAATTTGTTAATTCTCAGGAATTCTAAGCTCCATAATGTACTATTTTATTTCTTTAACTTCTTGAGGAAACCCTAGTCATTTTAAAAAATAGAGTCATGCTTCATGTAGAGCCTCTTGTAAGATCTACACATATATGTCATCCTTACCATGTTCCACAAGAAAATGTCTGAAATCTAGAAAATGAACATCATTGCCTAGGGTGCGACAGGCCAAGTTAGTGGTCAAATGAAAATGGAATGATCAGGGAAAACATTCTTCCCTTCCCCAGGAAAGCAAGTGTAACTTTACTGCAGCTACGTTATTGGTCTAAAGAAAGAAGAATTGAGGAGTGTGCTTGCCTCCCATTTCACAGAAAATTATAATGGCTCTCATATGTGAACTCCCTCAGGGCCCTGCCACAAACCTCCATGCTTTTGCCTCAGCCTTTTCTCTTCTCATATCACCTCAAGGGATAAGATTTTCCCCCCTAAATCCTGGGTTTGTCTCCATACGTGCTCTTCCTCGTGTCTTCAGAGACCTCCTTGTTCAATTATCCTCATTTGCTTAACCATTTGCAGTATTTTTCTCTGTTTTAGAATTTTCATATGTGCATACAAGTATATTCAAAACACACCCATGCTAAAAAGCCGCTATTTTTAAAAGATTTTATTTATTTATTTTAAAGAGAGAGAGCACATGCATGTGCAGTGGGGGCAGGAGCAGAGGCGGAAGGAGAGAGAACCTGAAGCGGACTCCACACTCAGCATGGAGCCCCACGTGGGGCTCTATTCCAGACGGCGAGATCATGACCTGAACCGAATCCAGGAGTCAGACCCTAATGGACTGAGCGACCCAGGTGCCCCTAAAAACCACTCTTTAAAAAAAAAATACTTTTTGGGTGCTGGGTGGCTCAGTTGGTTGGGCACCTGCCTTCTGCACAGGTCATGATACTAGAGTCCTGGGATTGAGTCCTGCATCAGGCTCCCAGCTCCATGGGGANCTAAAAACCACTCTTTAAAAAAAAAATACTTTTTGGGTGCTGGGTGGCTCAGTTGGTTGGGCACCTGCCTTCTGCACAGGTCATGATACTAGAGTCCTGGGATTGAGTCCTGCATCAGGCTCCCAGCTCCATGGGGAAGTCTTCTTCTTNCTCAGGTCACGATCCCGGAGTCCTGGGATCGAGTCCCGCATTGGGCTCCCAGCTCCATGGGGAAGTCTGCTTCTCTCTCTGACCTTCTCCCCTCTCATGCTCTCTCTCTCTAAAATAAATAAATAAATAAAATCTTAAAAAAAATACTTTTTATAGCCATTTTCCATTTACAGCATAGCTTTGTGTATAAGAAAATCAGTAAGTCCTGACTCTATGTCCTTAGGCTTCACTCAGTCCAACTGCAATTGAGCCTCTTACCCTACAAAGCAATGAAACTCAAGACTTCTCCCGCATGAATTCACTGTCTCTATAGTTTTGCCTGAGCTCTACACTCATCTACCCACTTTCTTATAATGTTTTTTCCTTTGACAATATCAAAGATATGTTAAGGTCAATAGGAATGAAAATTTAACTCATTAGCTATCTCTTCTAAATATTTATTCTCCATGTAATCTCTGTCTCTGAGAATGCTACTACCATCCACCCATGGATGCCCAATTCCAAAACTTAAGATTATGCTAAATGTCATTCCTTCTTTCACCTTCAATTTCCAACAAGCCTAAAAGTTCTAAGTATGTCACCTATCTCTTCAACATGCCTCAACTGTCCATTTCCTGTGTCCTTCTCTTTAGTAAAGGCTCTTGACATGCTGACTAGATTATTGAAATGGCTTTCTAACTAGATTTCTCTTCTTTCAACCTGACCACTATTTTTTTAGAAAATGTTTTAAAAGATTTTATTTATTTATTTGATAGAGAGAGACATAGCAAGAGAGGGAACACAAGCAGGGGCAGAGGGAGAGGGAGAAGGAGGCTCTCCGCTGAGCAGAGAGCCCGATGCAGGGCTCAATCCCAGGACCCCGGGATCATGACCTGAGCCAAAAGCAGAGGCTTAACCCACTGAGCCACCCAGACATCCCCAACCTGACCACTATTAAATATACTTTCCCTTCTATTAGTAGAGTGATCTTCCTAAAATTAAAGTTATTGAAAATCTTTCAATTTTTTTGCTTTACCAACAAATGCAAGCTCCACAACATGATATCAAGACGTTTATCATCTAGTCCCTGACTACACTTCTAATCTTATCTCAGTCAACTGCCATTGCCCCATATCCTATACTCCAGCCATATTAAAATACTTTTGAGTGGCCAAATATGTCAAAATTTCTCATGATCATATGGTTTCATACATCTTCCCTTTGCCCAGGTACACTCTTCCCTCTGTTTTTCTTCCAGTTAAATTATATTAAAACTCTGAAAATTACTCAAGGGTTATATTTCAACTGATGTGTTTGGCTGCTACCCCAGTCCTCCATACCTGTGTTGATTCCTTTTCTCTCTGCTCTCAGAGACTCTTGTGTTGACCTCTTCCTAGCACTTTTTTTTTTTAATTTTGGTAAGAACATTTAAAATCTATTCTTTTAACAAATCTCTAAGTAAATAATACAGTATTATAAATTACAGGCACAATGTTGTACAGCAGATCTCAGAATTTAATCATCTTGCATAATTTCATGTTTGTTGAAAAAGCTATTCTCTATTTCCCCCTCACCTCTAGATGCTGACAACCACCATTCCATACTATGCTTCTATGACTGACTATTTTAGATACTTCATGTAAGTGGAATCATGAAGTGTTTGTCCTTCTGTAACTGGCTTATTTCATTTACCATAATGTTCTCAATGTTTATCTATGTTGTCCCATATTGCAAGATGTCCTTTTTCAAGCCTGAGTAATACTCCATTGTATGTATCTACTACATTTTCTTTATCCATTCATCTGTTGATGAACATTTAGGTTGTTTCTACATCTTGGATATTGTGGCATAATGCTGCAATGAACATAGGAGTGCTAATATCTCTTGGAGATCTGATTTTAATTCTTTTGAGTAAATTTCTAGAAGTGGAGTTACTGGATTATATTATGAAGCTACAGTACTTAAAACAGTATGCTACTGGCAATAAATACAGACAAATAGGCCAACAGAATAGACTAGAGAGCCCAGAAAGAAATCCATGCATATACAGCCAACTGATCTTCAACAAGGGTGCCAAAAATATAAAACAGAAAAAGGATGATCCTTTCAACAAATGGTGCTGAGAAAACTGTATATCCACATGCAAAGGAATGAAATTGAACCCTTATGTCACACACAAAAATCAACTCAAAGTGGATTAAAGACTTAAATATAAGATCTGAAACTGTAAAAATTCTATAAAAACACAAGGAGAAAGTTTCATGACATTGGTTTTCCCAATGATTTCATGGATATCCATATCTATGGCTTTTAGAAATACAGACAACAAAAGCAAAATTGAACAAGTGGGACTATTTCAAACTCAAAACCTTCTGCAAAGTAAAGGAAACGTTCAACAGAGTGAAAAGTCTTCCAAGCACTTTTTATACTGCCTAGAATTTGTTGCTTTTCTCATTTTTCCTCATGCACATACTTGCTTGCTAAGTGAGTGACCTGGAAAGCCAAACCCTACAATACTCAGGATCAAAGCTGAAGGATGATTCTTCTTTTAGTGATTTTGGCAGGGGTGGAAAGAATGGGAAGAAAGTGGATTGGAAGGAGGAGAGAAAAAGAATTTTACATAAACTTCCTGAGAAATTTACCAGGATATTATTGGATATCAAGGGATTAACAACTCCTTGTTTCTTGTTGGCCCTTAGTTTGAAGAAACCAGTATAATGATTTACAAAAAATGAGATCTCTCTGATATGGAGAAGACATTTCCCCAAAAGTCAATTAATTTCTCAGCTGGTCTTCATGGTAGATGTTACAAACAACCAATAACATTTCTTTCTCTTTCTTTTTTACTTATTTATTTATTTATTTAGGATTTTATTTATGTATTTTAGAGAAAGCATGAGAGAGAGCACATGAGAGAGCAGGAACGGGGGAGGGAGGGGCAGAGGGAGAAGAAGAAGCAGGCTCCCCACTGAACAGAGACCCTGATGTGGGGCTCAGTCCCTGAGCCCTGGGATCATGACTGGAGCTGAAGGCAGACGCTTAACCTACTGAGCCACCCAAGTGCCCCAACCAAGGACATTTCTATCTTAGAGATGTAGACGTGGTTCTAACTTCTCTTCTTTAACCCTATTCTCACAACCTAACTGCCCAACAAGACTGGAGGCTGAACATGCTGAAGAACCAAAGGCTTGAGGCACCTTACCTGAGACAATACAAATATAAAATCAAAGAAGAAATGATGAACAGGAGGATGTAAATGAGCACTGTGAGTATTGCACCAAGAACTCCTGAATGCTCGGTTCTCACAAACGCCCAGTACAGCTTTGCTGCATCAGCTACGGGAGTCTCCCCATTGTGCATAAGGCGCTGAGGAAAGAAAACACAAATTTAAGAAATAAGGATGGAAATACTGATCATCTAGTTAGATGAATTTAAATACACAAAAACCACATGATACCATAATGTGTTTTTAAATTAAATTTTCAAGGTACTAAAGACCACCAGATCTTCAGCTCTGCAAAGGAAAAGAAAAAGACTGGGTTTGCATGGCTGGTTTATCAGGTTGCTGTTTTTTTGGGGGGAGGGGTTGTTGTTTTTTTTTTCTCTCATTTTCCCTATAAGCTTTTAAATGTGTACACTCTACATGCAATTCATAAAGTAAAAGCCATGTATTATTTATGTACTATTAACTTCTGAATTTAATGAGCACAACATATGAAGAAATTAAATATGATGGTGTAAAGATCCCTTTCTCTCTGAAGCAGATTTGAAAGGAATTTAATTTGTACTATGCATAAAATAGATGGCTTATTTTAGAAACTTATAAAAAAGTTATCAGGCTATTTAATGTGAGCTTGAAAACCAAAGTTTACATTAGGTCAATTTAACAATAAGTCCTTCTTTTAGACAAGGAACAACATATTTTATATTGAGTTAGAAATAAATACAAGGCAATGAGGTCTTTAAAAACGAATATTAAATGCTACAGACCTAGAACATTGACACTTGACATCTTTGACCTTTAAATTTTATAAAACATAAATGTTCTATAATTATGACTTATGGTATCAGGTGGAAATATGTAATATAAATGTAAATAAAGTATATTTCCTTCAGTGTAAGAAAGAAGGAAGAATTCCTTTAGTTTTTAAACTGACAGTTATGTAAGAAAGTATAGCTTAGGTGGACGTGATCAGAACTAATCCATATTGCATGTGTACAAATAAAAACAGAATCTCAGAGAGGTTAATCCATATTTTTCCTACATCAGAATATTCTTTAACATTTGGACAATGACTAGAAATCAGATATTCTGACTCTTGACTGATGTTTCTTTCACCAACACACCAAAATTTCGATTTTTATATTCTGTACTTGTTAGTGGGTTGACCGTACAGAATGTGAATCTGTCAGTTGGACTTCAGGGAGAAGATCTGTAAATGTCATCATACATTTCTTCTATTCTAGATCTTCCCTTTCTGCTATTTCTTAAAGGTAAAGAAACAGATGCAAGATTCACTGATGACACATACTAAAAAATGATATATACATGATGCCAGTAACATAATCTAATCAACAGATGTTAATCATTCATTTCACCCACACACATTTTGTGAATGTCCACCATGTATCATTAAGCTCTGAAGATGGAAGAGTGAAAAAATTAGACAAAAAAATTATGTTCTTGGAGTTTACATTTAAGTGGGGGTGGGGGTGGGAGATAAGCATGTAAGTAAGATTAAGTAATTAATATGGTAGATTAGAAGATGGCATTTTGAAGAAAAACATGAAGCAGAGAAAAGTATGGGAGGGATGGAGGTGTATCACTCAATACTGCGATCAGAAAAGGTGTCATTTGAACAAAGACTTGAAAGATATAAGGGAACGAGTGATATGCCTACCAGATGGCACTCATCACACACTGCCCATACTTCATCTTTTTGTGTGTGATTCTCCAGCTAGACTGTAAGTTCCTGCCTGGATCACGAGCAATGACTCTTACATCCCGTATTATACACGGAGCATAAGTATCATCACTTTATTATAATCCTTACCCTTGTTTCTTTCAGTTTATATGTATGGTGCCTTAGATTTTTCAAAGTGTATTTCCAATTGGTTGTCCCAACAATACTGTGAAATGAGTAAGGTATGTGTTACTACCTGTAGGTATTATTACTTTTTTGTGATAAATATGAAGCGGTGGAAGACTGAATTATCCAATGTCATATAGTTGAAAAATGGCAGAGCTGAGACCAAAACCCACTTTCCCCAACTCCACGTCAATGCTCTTTCTATTAATCTGTGATAATTTGTAATGAATTTTCAAGAATGATTTCCCGAGGGGCGCCTGGATGGCTCAGGTGGTTGAGTGTCTTCCTCCAGCTGGGGTCATGATCACCAGGTCCTGGGATCGTGCCCCACATCAGGCTCCCTGCTCAGTGGGGAGTCTGCTTCTCCCTCTCCCTCTGCCTCTCCCTCTGCTTCTGCTCTGTCTCTCTCTCTCTCAAATGAATAAATAAAATCTTTTTTTAAAAAAAGAATGATTTGCTGAATGAAGACACTTGTATTCTACCCTTGTTTGATCTTTGTTCTTATGTGTTACTCTTATCTGTCTACACTGAGGGCAGAAACAATGCCATACTTACTCTGTTTCTTTTAAAATCCTGTGCAAAGAGTATATAGTCAATAAATACATGCTGATCAATTAAAACATTCAACAGCAAATCCTTCCTCTACTTTTTATCTAGATTGGGGCTCAGGCAGAGAAAGAATTTATGAACTCAGTGGAATTGTTGTATCATCAACGGGGGTCCGGGAATGCATCACCAACCTCTGAGCCAGCAAACTGAGAGACTAACAAAATGTTATTAGCAAGATCAACAGCCATTCAATGCGTCAGCCTCAAACCATTCCATCTGCTACATCTCCTTCTGGATTGTCATTAAAAAGAAAAAAAAAAAAGAACAAAATATATCAGTAAAATAAGGTAGCCTCTCTCAGCTGGCTGATCAGGATCAAATAAATACAAGTGATCCCTGGCTTTTTCTTGCTAAAAGGAAGTGCTGAAAGAACTGCAGATATGAACCCAGGCAAGTTGAATCTCATGAGTGACATTCAATCTATGATAACTATGATCCCATGTGGAGTGGTAGTTCCCTAAATTTAATGAGCATGTGAATCAACTGGAAGGCTTGTTAAAACACAATACCCCCTTCTCAGAGGCTGGGCTCCTACCCAGAGTTTTTGACCCCATAGATTTGGTGCACGGCCTGAGATTTTGGATTTCAGTTTGCACTGCAATTAAGTTTCCTCATGAAACTGATGCTATTCTCCTAGGGACCTCACTTTGAGCACCACTGCTTTAGAGCAGTATTTCTCAAACTTGGTGAGCTGAGTCTTTGGAGAGTATGTTAACATGTGAATTTTGATTTAATTAATGGGTGTGTCCAGGTGTGGACTCCAAGGCTGCTGCTCTGTGGGTTACCTGCAGCTTTAAAGGTTTTTTAATGATAGCAAAATTAGATGTCATCTGCAATGAAGCCTGATGGATTCTCACTGGAGAGTCAATAATTATGCAGATTGGGGATGAGCCTTCAGCTTTTCTTTCCAATGGAGAAAGATATGGGTGCTATACTCATCTATTAGAATCCAAGTCAGCTTCCATCAGGTTACAGACCTCTGAACTGGTGCTGAGATGGCCCTGCTGGAGGCTACTTTCCTGTAGATTACATCAGAGGCCCCAGAGTAAATTTAGACTGCTCATTTTGTCAGCCACCTTTGATACAGTGGACCATTCAGCTATTAATCTCTCTAGAGGGCCTGACTGGAATAAGGAAAGCCATTCCAGGAGGCCTGCAGACATTCCTATGATAAGATCTCAGAAGATGACAGACAGAGCTGCTCAACCTCCCCAAATGGCTTCCCTTGTGGGGTTACAGTGGGATTGGACTGGCATCCCATCCACTCAATATGCCCATCAGGCCTCTGGGAGGAATTGGGAGATGCTATGGAATATGATCCTGGTGGAATGCAAAGAGCATTCCTCTTTACACCTCTGCTCAATCAACCTTGACCGTGCATGTGGTCTTCTCCCCCTTACTAACTGGAAGTCTGAGGGAAGTTGGAATGAGGACAAAATTCCATTGGCTCCAGTTCAATCCGCTCAGAATCAGAATGCGGCTAATAATGGGGGGGGGACTTAGAGATGAAGATGAAAATATACCCACTTCTGGCCTGTCATAAAGGTACGCAATGGTACTGAGACTTTAGAGGGTCCTTGAAGTCTAGAACGTGGAAACATGTCAGCCTTCCAAACACTGACAAGCTTTCCTTGGTGCTCGGCTCTTCCTTCAACCCTCAGCAGCAGGACTACAAACCAGATACATTGGTAGGCTCCACATGCACTACTTTAAGTCATTTTAGTAATACTGAATGATCCACGTGGTTTCAGGGTCAACTATCACATTTGTCTGCAGGTTCTGGGCCTTTCTAACAGAGGTAACGCCACCAGAAATAAGCAGTCAGAACCCTCACACAAGGCCTAACAGGCCATTAGTGGACTCAATGCATCTGGGCCCCCAGTCTCGTTGAGAACACCCCAGGAACCCCGAGCAAACAAAAGGAAAGGGAGAGTAAGGGGCCTAGAACCTTGTCACAGTGTGGCCTGGTACACAAACCAACATCTATGGTGTCACCTAGGAATCTGTTAAAATGCAGAATCTCAGACCCCCCAGCTGCTGTCTCAGAATTTGTATTTTAATAAGATCCCCAGGGGAGGAATAAGCCCAGGAAAGTGGGAGAAGCCCCACTGTGGCAGCGTGCAGCCTGAGAGGTAGAAATGAAAGAGTGACTGTCTTTGCCCATCCTCGCTGCTGACCACAGCACCTGGGGCCTGCTCTTCACCATGCACTCTGAAGAGCAATTTGTCTTTAGTTCTACAAGCACATTTCAAACACTGTTAACGAGGGGAGTCCATCAAAAGGCCCCACCTCTGTGATCTGTTTGGCACAATGGATATAGTCTCAACACATGTAAACCAATTGTAGAACTTTTCTTTTTCTTCTAGAAAGGAGAAATACACCAGTTATGGAATAATATTTGATCAATTAAGACAATTTTATAAATGACTGTTTGATCACATTGATTTATTTATAGTATCCATCTGCTCTTTTGCTAGGGGCTATCTTTCATAGCCAGCACTACAGTATCAAAATGTAGTTAAAATTCAGATTTCCTTTCATTTTGTGAGCACCAAAAGAAGTCAAAATAAGTGCCTATGGAGTAAGTTTTTAAATTTCATTCATTACTTGGAATTGCTTAAAAAGCTCTACTTTTTCTTGAATATATTTATTACGGAACGGTATTAGATCACAAAGAAAATAAGTAACCTAACCAATTGAAGGAACTACTGTTTACTTTTTAAATAAAATTTGACCGTGAAAATCTTTACTACTAAAAAGAGTCACCAACAAAAAGTTACCAAATAAAACTTCTCTGTAATAATTGTGAAAATGCACCAATGAGTTTGAATTTGATTGTCAACATTATTTCCTGCTTATTCTATAAATGTTCATTTAAGACGGTTAAAAACACTTCAGCTGATTATAATAGACATCCATCATTTTTATGATGAGGAAAACTTAATAACTTCAATTTAAGATAAAGGTTGAATTGTTCATGATTACTGAAACTTCCCAAGTCAACCAATTCATGCACTAAAGCTAAATTCTAGGTCAAAAACTCATATCCCGATTATTTTACTTGACTTACCCCGAGGACAGTATCTACGACAAACACGGCCATTGGGTCTACAACTGTCCATAGTCCCATGGTAATGATTAACTTTGACAGGACATCAGGGCAGGAGGCAAACAGCAGTTGACAGCCCCATCTGATCAGAACCAAAGGAAGTATCACTGCATTCAGGGCTAAAGGTCCCACCACAACCACAAGCAACTCTTCTCTGATTTGAAGTGAGGACGTTGGGTAGCAAAGCTCAACCGTGAAAGGGGAAAAATGGAATCTGTGGGAAAACGAAGCAACCACAAATGTGTAAATAAGAGAAACTATACAAGATACCAGGTATACAAAATAATTTTTAGATGATATGCTTTCTTTTTTTCATATAGAAAAATTGACCCTTAATATTACCCCCAAGTTGGGTGACAGAAGGTTTCATCTTTTCCCAACCCCATAGGACCAGACCACCACGGGAGCTCACGTTCTAGTAAAAGGCAAATTTTATCTTGGCCAATGTTCTTGTGTCATAGGCAACCATAGAAAGAAGAACAATTCTATCCACTGAGCAGAGTATTCTCTAAGAACTGCCCTGCAGGTAACACATACTCACAGGTAGGCTATGTGGAGTGCAAACTATACCAGTGGACTTATTCAGGAGTCAACCTCTATCAGAAACCAGAAACGTAAACCAGTCTAATCATGCTTCTGAATTTTAACATACCTGATTAATTTTGCTGTGATTCCTCTAGATAGACCCTCAAATACAGAACAACCCTGCTCTGCTATCAGTAAAAATATCCTCTCTCTTAGCTGTTTGAAAAGGGACAGCTTGACACAACCTAAAAACTGAAGGGTCAAATCCAAAGTGAACCCAGTCATTCAAGCAGCCTTGACCCAGACGTTGCCACCCTCTTTGGATGGCCAAGACCGCATTGTGCTCTAAGTTTTCCCTCCCCTCTATTTCAGCCTTTCTCATTGCTTGCGCACCCTCTTTGCCAGCTCTCTACTAAAAAGAGTTCTTCATCTTATCCACTCCCTGACCTTTGCTTTGAAGGAAGTTTTATGCGTTGTTCTTATGCTGTTGCGAATGTCAAATGAAGTAATGTGCATACATTTCACAGCAGAGGACCCAGCATAGAACAAGAGCAGAAGAAACGCTCGTAGTCTCTGGAGTTACTGTCATGTCTCATAACTCCAGTGTGGCACGGAGCTAATGTAGGATTCGAGCCTGCAGATCTAAACAGCCAACAAAATACCCTATCCTATCTTAGCTCTTCTGATGCTTAAGAAATCAGATAAACTGGGCTGCCAAGATATTTTTCTTGCAGTCCCGTTTTATTAACGACCAATAAAAATAGAGCTTTCTTTTTTTTAATTGTAGAAGTAAAAGAGAAGTTAGCAAAAAGCAACTAGCTCAAACATATGACATTTTTCCTTTCTGCTTTGGAATCCCTCACCCAGAAGAAAGAAAAAAGAGAGAGCAAGAAAAAAAAGGGGGGGGAGAAGGAAAGAAATATAATATCTATATAGAAATTCTCTCTTGAAGATACTGTAATTTAGTATATGTAAATGTGAATATTCCAGGGCATTTATATATTTGTGATTTAATTTCAAAGCACAGTCAAAAACTCTGTGTGTGTATATATAACACACATACATATTCTTTTTCACAGTGAGTTAAAGTTGTTTGCAATCTTCTTAATTGAAAATATACACACATCTTTATTTTTATCTACAACATCTACATTTGAGAAAATGAATTTTACTTGTATCGATTTCTATCTGTTTGTCTATGTATAGTGTCTATGGAATCATGTTTATGGAGAGATAACCTGCAAAGTGTCATCTTTTTCCAAAGTATAATGGCCCAGAAAGCTGCCTGGGCTTGAGTTTGGTAATTGTTTGAATTCAATCATTTTGCAGAAGAAGCAATCTTTGCCTCCCTGAGCATAGGTGATAAATCATACTTACATTACTTCTAAAATACCTTCAGCCCGAGTCACTCTGATAAAATCAAAACAGAATAAAATACAGTTGCTAAATTCCTTTTTGGGTTCTGCTCAGAGAGTAGAACGTACTTGAATCTGCTAAATTTTAAATAAATATTGATGTGCCAGTTATGTATTGTCTATACAGGCCCATAAGATGAGACTATAACTGTAATCGACGTTCTTGCTCTTAGATAAAGACATTTTTGTCTCTTCAAATCAAACCCACATTTTAGGTCTTTGGGCAAATGGACAGAGAGGAGTTTTGCACTTTCATTTGGCTGATCGAGATGAAATTGCATCGTTTTGACTTGCAGGGGAAAGCACTCACTTTGTAACAGGAGTTGAAATGGCCTGGAGGAAGAGCCACTGGCTAAGGTAATGCAGGTAGAGCCTCAGGAACCAGAGAGAAGCCATCAGCAGAATGATGTACCAGAAGCCCTGGCTTCTCCACTGAGCTAGTTGAAGCTCTGAAAACAAGGACGCCAGCACAAAATGGAGATGCTTGAGGAGGCCTCCAGATCCAGTACCACCGGCAATAGAAGAACAGCTACAAACAAAGCAATAATGATTTTGGAGCTTAAGGTACACAACCAGAAGTAAAATATCTTGAAACCATAATAAAGACATTGCAAAAGTGAGACAGAATGAAATTATTTCTTAAATACTTCCACTCAGATTACTTATGTTTCTGTTTGCTGTAATGGAGGACTAAGAGGGACCATGGAGATGGCTTTAAGTAGGGCATGTATTGTCATAGGCAGTGGGTGTTATGCACAAACAATCAATCATGGAACACTACATCAAAAACTAATGATGTACCATATGGTGACTAACATATCGTAATAAAATAAATAAAATAAATAAATAAAAATGAAACCATGGAAAGAAGCGTGCAAATGGAAATGGAAAACAAAATCAAAATGAGGTATGTCCTCACATCTGTCAGGATGATGACTGTCCAAAAGAGAAAAAAATTAAAAAAGAAAGAAAAGAAAGTCAGAAAGTAACAGGGGTCAATGAGGGTATGGAAAAATAGGAACTCTTGTACACTACTGGTAGGAATGAAATTGGTGCAATTGCTGTGGGACACAGAATGGCTGGTTCTCAAGAAATTAAAAATAGAGCTACCATGGGGCGCCTGGGTGGCTGGGTTGGTTGAGTGTCCAACTCTTGATCTTGGCTCAGGTCATAATCTCAGGGTCGTTGGATCTAGCGCCACGTTAGGCTCAGTGCTGGTCATGGAGCTGCTTGAGATTCTCACTCTTCCTCTCCCTCTGCCTTGCCCCCCCCATTTATGCTCTCTCTCACTCAAAATAAATAAAATAAAATAAAATAATTGAAATGAGATGAAATGAAATGATCCATATGATCCAGCAATACTCCTTCTGGGTATATATGCAAAAGAATTCAATCCAGAATCTCAGATATTTGTACACCTCTGTTCATAGCAGCATTATTCACAAAAGCCAAGAGGGAGAAGCCACCTAATTGTCCATCAAATGAAACGTTATTCCGCCTTAAAAAGGCAGGAACTTCTGACACCTGCCACGACGTGTATGAACCTTGAGGACATTATGCTAAATGAATTATCCCACTGAGACAGAGACAAATCCTGTATGATTCCACTTATGCGTGGTAGCTAGAGTAGTCAGATTAACAAAGGTAGATGGTAGAATGAAGTTTACCAGGATCAGAGTTGGGAAGGGGGGTTTAATGGTATGAAGTTTCCATTTTGCAAGATGAAAAAGGTGTGGAGATTGGCTGCGTGATGATGTGAATGTACTTAACGTTACTAGACTGTATGCTTAAAAATGGTTAAGATGATAAATTTTATGTTATGTGTAGTTTATAATAATAAGACATTTTAAAAGAAATATGGAAATCAATAATAAATAATAAATAATAAACTTATTTCAAAAAATCTTTATAATCCTCTACATATTCCTGTTTACCTCTCCTACCCACAATGACCTTTATTAAAATTAGATTTTTTGATATATACTTTGTTAAAAGTAACTATTTGATTAAAAAATTGAAATGAGTTATTAATATACCATTGAAAATATGCAAATGAGAATTTGAAACTTTAAAGTTCTCTTATTTCTTAACAAAATACGGACATTCTGTTGAAACTAAACATAAAATAATTACATGCAGGGTGTTCTGATTTGGATTGGGTTTCCTCTCTCTGTTTGGTACTGGGATCAAGAGATGTTTTCAAGGTTTCTAAAATTAGAGTTTTTGCAGGAAAGAAGATGAAAAGATATCCAAAAATAAGTTAGAGGCATGGGGCGCCAGGGTGGCTCAGATGGTCACATATCTGCCTTTGGCTTAGGTCACGATCTTTGGGTCCTGAGATTGAGCCCCACATTGGGCTCTCAGCTCAGCGGGGACTCTGCTCTCTCTCCCTCTGCTTCTCCCCTGCAGTGAACGTACAGTAGAGTTCCCAGAGCTTAGTGACTGCAAGTATAAGCTCTGGACTCTGCCTGTCTGTGTAGAAGTCCTTTCAATGCCCTAGTTTGCTCATATGGGAAGGGGGGATGATAAGAGTACCCACACCCCAGGGTCAGTACGATAACTAAGTTAAGGGCTGTGAAACACTTTGAACAGTGCAAAACCTGTATTACCATCACACAATTACAAATACTCCATCCACTGCTTCGCCCCCTTCCCATATGTACCACGACTATTTTGAAATAGGCTGGCCTTCCATCAAGCCCAAGAAATGTAGGAGATGATATGATTCCTTTTAATTTTTGTTTAAAGATTTCATTTATTTATTTATTTATTTGACAGAGAGAGAGAGAGAGCGAGAGAGGGAACACAAGCAGGGGGAGTGGGAGAGGGAGAAGCCAGGCTTCCCGATGAGCAGGGAGCCCAATGGGGGGCTCAATCCCAGGACCCCGGGACCATGACCTGAGCTGAAGGCAGATGGTTAACGACTGAGCCACCCAGGCCCCAATTCCTTTTATTTTTAAAGAGATATAAACAGGATATGCATATGTTGCTTCATTCAAACAGTAAATATCATTAGCATATACCATCGCCAGCTTAACAAAATGTCAGTTTTGTTACATTAGTGATCGATCTTTATAATAACTAGGCTCCAAGTCCTGGATTAGTGTGTCTGATTCTACTCTAGAAAACTATTCTAGAGTAATTCAGTAAATTTCTCAACCAGAAATCGTCCCGATTAAAAGCATCTTACCAAAGGAGAAGCTAGTTTGATAGGAGGTAGCTCAGTGACAGTGAAGGCAGTGTGAGTACATAACTAATGAAATTCACAGACAGATTCAAAAGATTGTATATACAAAAGCTCATCCCCCTCTGAAGACTATCTAAATATGATGGTAATTGCACCATGAAAAGGAGAAGATAAATAATAGAAACAAGAGTCTTTGCAGGGATAAAATTAAAAAAGAAAAAACAAACCTGAGGGGCTCTTGGGTGGCTCAGTCAGTTAATCATCTGCTTTTGTCTCAGGTCATGATCCCAGGGTTCTGGGATTGAACCTGACATTGGAGAGGGGGTTCCCTGCTCAGCGGGGAATCTGCTTCCTCCTCTCCCTCTGCCTGCCGCTCTGCCTACTTTTGCTCTCTATCTCTCTGTCAAATAAATAAATAAAATCTTAAAAATAAAAAGAAAGAAAACCTGATAACAACAGGAAGTAAAAGAAAACCCATATTGTCCTTAGAATTCCAATCCATGACTTTAGCCTTTTGGTCTGTGCAGGACTCATGAGGCACTGACCTTGACACTGACAGTTCCGTTTTGTTGTTCTTGTGCGTATTTTGCCATGAAGGTGTAGAGCATCATCTTACCTACGGACGTGCAGTCCATACGGAGCCTGCTTTTCAATTATACATACGAGGAACAACTAAACAGGAAACAGACCCCTGAGAGGTTTTTGTTTCCCAATGGTAATAGGGTCCTCACAGAAGGATTCCAGAGTACCCTACTACACTTATCATCATGGGAAATGCAACCCAGAACTTTCTACACTGCTAAAGCAAAATATTCTGTGCACGCTCCTCTTCAGTTAATTATTCTGTTGCTGTTTTGCCTCTTCAAAGAGAAGAGAAAATCAAATACAGATTTGGCATTGTGTGGTTTGCAAAAACCCAGAAAATCTCATATGATGCAAAACAGAAGAGACAGTAGCTTATTTGACCTTTGGAAATTTCCACTGTTCTTTTCATACCCATTGATATAAATGACTAAGCAGTTTAAATGTTTATGCACAGAACCCACTATAAAGTCATACTTTTGTCATTAGTTTCACTGATAAATATTTCCCACCCACATTCAGATTTATATATTTTTTGGTGAGACACTTGAATTAAGGCAAATAACACTAAAATGTTGCTGTGATCCACTTATATCGAATCCAAAATACTTAATTACTTTGTACCCAGTTAACACAAATCAGTATTTGTTTTTACTTGTTTGTTTAACAGTGTAACTATAATGTCTGGATCCCAATAATTAGGAGAGGCCTGAAATCAATCATTTAGAGTTTGAGAAATTATATACTGCCAAGTTAGAAATTAATATAGGAATTAGTTGATGCTAGATTATGGCAAATAAAAGCAAGTATCGGCAACCTTGTTGGATGAAGGAAACTCGTCGAAAATGTTTTACAAAAAATTACCATGTGACAGTGACAGTCCTTTTCTCTTAATCATTTTGAATTTGTACCTGAACTCCAAATGGGTACTGATAGAGAATTACAGCCACAACTATGCCTCCATATATTATTCTCAAAATATATTTCATTCAAAAGAAAATTCTGCCTTCACGTTTTGAAATTTTCTTGAAAGCAAGCATCTCTTTTATTCTTGTATACATGTAAGGCACATTATAAAAACCAGTGCCATTGTACACTATCTTCATCCACATTTCAACTGTTCTTTCCTTCCTCTGTAATCTTTCTTGGTTATGTACAAAGAGTATGACCATCAAAAGGATAATAAATGGCCTCTGCCACTGGGGTGTGTAATACGTATAGTGGGAATTGATTTGTTGGTTATGAAGGAAGCCATAGAGCACACAGATCACTGCAAAATCACATTGAGGCCAGCAGCTACTCCTCAGTTCATGCAGGCGACTCCTCTATCGCTCATGGGGTGAGCTGCCAGAGGCTGAGAAGAATGGTCAGGTCATCCAGTATTCAGCTATTAAATGAAACCTATTTCTCTGAACTTCAGCCACATTTCATATGACACACATATATCCCCCTTCCATGCCCAGTCCTTATAGAGACCCGATATCAAACAAGATTTCTATAATCCATCAGTGTAATAATAAAAAAAAAAAGACTGAAATTGCTTTGGAAAAAAAAAAGCATGGAATGCATTCTTAAACTCTCTTCGACTGTGAACAGGAGTCCTTAGGGATTTGTAGAGAACCAAAATCTATCATTCATCAGCTGTGCATAATAATCCTTTTAAAAGACACTATGGATAAATGGCACTAAAATTTCCATAGTCCCTTCTTCTGGTATAACTAGCCATAGTCTAATGTAGTATTTTTAAAATCAAGTTTTTTGTTTATTTGTTTTGTTTTGCTTTGTTTTTATTGTTGTGTCATTCTTTAATACGAGTATTTCTCATTTCTCTTTTCATCATGTTCCATTTATCAGGTTTTGGAACATGGAATCCTCAGTGACTGTGAGTCTTTTCCTAAGGCTTAGTGGTCAGCATGTCAGGGAGACATTCTAACACATGGATCGGTCATACTGTGTCAATGGTGAAGGGCTCATCGTAGTCCCTCAGACTTTTGCAGAAGCTGACCTAAAGCCCCAGGAGGTTAGGTGATTTGCTCAAGTTGGCACAATTGTTAAGAGTTTTCTAACTCCTGTCTGCTGACTTGCCATGAGGAACTCTCCATCAGCAAGACAAGGAACACTAGGCTGTTTGAAAGTGAGTCCCTTTATCTGAAACCTGAAAGAAGGAAAGTGTTCTTCCTTCGAGGAAGCTGATTTAATGGGACACAACTCACTCGTTCACCAGATCATTATTCTATGAATGTATATGTCAGGCCCTGTGATGATGTAGTAGGCAAGATAATGGCCTCCCGGTAATATGTCCACACCGCGATCCCTGTAACAGGTGATTATGTTAAATTATATGTCAAAGGGGAATTAAGGTAGCAGATGGAATTAAGTTTGCTAAGCAATTGAGTTTAAAGTAGAGAGATTATTAGGGATTGTTTGAATGGGCCCAAGGAATTCATAAGGGCCCTTAAAAAGTGAAACTGAGAAGCAGAAGACAAAGGGAGACAACCAGAAGGAGAACCAGAAGAATGGCAGCGTGAGAAAGACTTGGCCCAAATTTGTTGGCTTTACAGATGGAGAAAGGGAGCCAGGAGGCAAGGGATGAGGCCAGCTATTAGGAGCTTGAACAAACAAGGAAACATTCTCCCTAGAATACAAAAAAAAAAAAAAAAAAAAAGAAATTTTTAGCCCAGTGAGACCCACTGCAGACTTCTGACCTCCAGAACTGCAAAATAATAAACTCGTGTTGCTTGAGCCACAAGCTTGTGGTAGTGTGGGAGAGCAGCAACAGAATGCTAATATAGATGGGTTCTGGATTTTCACAGATGAGCAACATTGTCACTCACCCACAGAAATGTCATTCTGCTGGTAGAGACAGATGAGTGAAAAGACAAATAAAATCCAGGGATAAAATCTAGGGTGGGAAGTGTTACAGTGACATCCAAAATGCTGTGAGAGAATGCAGGATGGACACCTATCTCAGACTGGGCTAAAGACTTCCCTCCTGAGACCTGTGAGGTAAAGAGCAAATAGACAAATGAGAGAAGGGGGTACATGGGAAAACCCAGAGAGTATGCCATCACATACGCCATTCTCCAAAGAATAGAGTTCCATTTCTAAAACTAAAGAAAAGTTGAAGTGGG
The DNA here is from genome assembly GCA_002007465.1 of Ailurus styani. Lineage (NCBI taxonomy): Eukaryota > Metazoa > Chordata > Mammalia > Carnivora > Ailuridae > Ailurus > Ailurus styani. Next base: position 237,344 of record LNAC01000651.1, on the reverse strand, counting down.
TGGAGAAAGTCCAGGTAGGTGAAAACAGTTACAGAAGGAGAAGGAGTCAGTTTGTGGAGGCCTGGCCAGTGGATACTATACTGAGGTGTCTGGATCCCATTCTGCCACTCTCCGTAGCCCCTGGAGTATTTCAGAGGGGGAGGACATGGTCGGGGGACTTGCCATGTTCATGTTTCAGAAACACTGCCCTGACTGCAGTGGGGAAATAGTAGGGTCCGGACCAAAGGGGAGAACGAATTTTGACTTAGATGATGACCGACTAGTACTGGTCAACTATGAGCAGAAGTGTAGAGCTTTCAGAAGGATGGCATGGGTGTTCTTTGTTGTCATGATAACAGGAAGGGTGGCAAAGACACCAAGCTTCCTGAAATGTGCTTGAGAGTCTCAGATGATGAAGATCTCTCTTGCCCCCATATGAGTTCCCTCAGGCTGCTATTACTACAAACTGGGTGATTATAAATGAGAGAAATGGGGATGCCTGGGTGGCTCAGTTGGTTAAGCATCTGCCTTTGGTTCAGGTCATGATCCCAGGGTCTTGGAATCTAGTGTTCCTTGCTCAGAGGGGAGTCTGCTTCTCCCTCTGCCTGCTACTCCCCCTGTTTGTGCTCTCTGTCTGACAAATAGTAAATAAAATCCTTAAAAAAAATAAATAAAATAAATAAATTACAGAAATGTATTCTCTCACAGGTCTGCACTGAAAGTCCTAATCAAGGTGTTGGCAGGGCCATGCTTTCTCTGAAGTTTCCAGACGATGGTCAGGGGTGGGTGGGTGGAAGAGGGAAGATTCTCCTTGCCTCTTCCTGCTTCTGGTGGCCTTAAGCACATTCCTTTACTAGTGGCAGCAATAATCCAGTCTCTACCTCAACTTTTCCATTTCTATCTTCCCTTTGTGTGTCTCTGTCTTTACAAATAAAGACACCAGCCTTGTTGGATTAAGGGCCCACTCTACTCCAATATGACCTCATCTTAGCTTACATTTGCAATGACCCTGTTTCTAGATAAGACCACATTCTGAGATACTGAGTCCTACAACTTCAACATATTCTTTGAGGAATACAATTTAACCATTAACACCTCCAAATGCCAACCACAGCCCTGTAAGGGAAAGGAGAAATCGAGAGGTGGCAGGAAAGAGATAAGCAGATGGATTTGAAGTATTTGGCCAAAGTGAATAAGACTTGGAGACTGTCTCAACATGGGGTCTCCAAGAAAAGAATCAAAATTGTTCCAAAGTTTCTGGCTCAGGTAGCTCATCCAAAGAGTGAATGAACATATCAGAAAAAAGGCATTTGGTGAAGAAGAAGGGAAAAATGAGGAAAACCATAAGCTCATATTGACCTGCATATGGAAATGCTCATGGTAAATCCAAGAGAATTTGCCCAATAGTCTGTTGTCCTGACGGAAATGGGGTTCAAGACATATCAGAACTGGAAAACAGTTTGAAGTCACCAACATGGTAATAAGGACCCATTTGAATGCTTGAGACCCATTGTCAATATCCAGCATGTGGAAATGATGTGAAAACTGAAAAAAAATTATACAAATGCTAGTCCTTAGGATTAATATAAATGTTCTCTTTGAATGGAATCACCTGTCATGACCTTGAACATCATAAACTCAAGCACTCGTTGAAGCAATTCTTTTCCCATAAGCCAGTTTACAGCTGCAAACCCACTTAGTGAAGACAAAACCCTCCTCCTTCATTCACTTCCCTGAAAAGTAGTTTATGGAAAAGAGTTTTTAAGTAAGTGAGAATTTTTGGCATAGACATTAATAACTAATGTAATAATAACAGCTCTTCTGTATTGAACACACTATGTAATATGTGTATATTATATTTAATTTACAGGGCCACTTTGGAGGGCAAGTGTTTCTATACACATTATACAGATGAGGAAATGACAAGAGAAAGCTCAAATTCCTTGCTTTAGATCATACAGCTATTAAGAAACAGAACAAGACAAACATCTAGATTTGAAGCTAATGTTAGTCTGATACCAAAACCCATGTATTTCCATGATTCATGTAGGTGAGTACATGTCAGCTGACAGGGTTGGCAGGAAAGAGATTCACGACTGACTTACATGTACCCAAAAGTTATACCGCAACTCAGTGAAACCGCAATCTGATATTAATATTAATGTGTTAGTGAGGTTCTTAACTCCATGAAGCAGGAACTGTCTTGCCTTATTCATTGCTATATCCCTACATCCTAGAACCATGCACTGTTCATAGTAGGTGCTTAGAAACAAGTATTTGTTAAATGAATACTTTTTTATAAAGTGGAGTTTTCTGAATGGTTTAGGTAAAAACCATGATCTGCTTCAGTCAGTTGGCCTGTACCTTTAATTTACCATTTCATACAATCCATTGCAACCTAATTGTTTGATGCTTAAGAAATCAGAAAACCAGGGTGCCTGGGTGGCTCAGTTGGTTAAGCGTCTGCCTTCAGCTCAGGTCATGATCCCAGGGTCCTGGGATGGAGTCCTGCATTGGGCTCCCTTCTTCCTCTGCCTGCTGTTCCCCCTGCTTGTGCTCTCTCTCTCTGTCAAATAAATAAATAAAACCTTAAAAGAAAAAAAAAAGAAGTTAGAAAACCACCATTAAAACTCTCTAAATGGCAGCTGGGCACAATCTCATAAATTCACAGCAGGATATTATTAAATGATTTGGCTGGTAGGGACTCTTGGGCAAGTTCACTGTGATACCATGTTTAAAAGAAGATGAAGTCAAATACGTCAAGATAAGGGAACAGTTATTTGGAAAGAGAGATAATTAACCAAAAATGAATTATTACAGAGGGAGGGAGGTTGGGGAGATGCATGAAATGAGTGAAAGGCGTCCAGACATATAAACTTCCAGCTATAAGATAAATACGTCATGGGGATGTAACAAACAGCATGGTGACCACAGTTAATAATATCATAACGCATATTTGAAATTTGTCAAGGGAGTAAATCTTAAAAGGGTCTATCACAGGAGAAAAAAAATTATTACTTTGTATGGCAGCAGATGGTAACAAGACTTACTGTGCCGATCATTTTACAATATACACAAATATCAAAGCATCATGTTGTACACCTGAAACTAATATAATGTTACATGTCAATTATACCTCAATTAAAATATGAGTTACTACAATGCTATTATCATATGCCGATTATTGAATTGGTATATGTAGCTGATAAATGACATCAGTATAACTTTTATTTTTTTTTACCAAAATTATTAAAATGCTCAAATCTGCTATTGGTTTATCATTGTTTCAAGTATTTGGAAAAATACTTTCACAAAAGTATCTGTACATTTACAGATTTCACCAAAATGTTCTGGCTAAAATTGTTCTCCATTCTTTCACCTTTTACAAAATTTTATGGAAAGGAAAACTTCACAGGTTTATCTCGATGTTAGCATTTTTAAGCTAGATTTTCCCCCTAAAATTGTGTCTCTTTGGCCAATTTGGGTATTAGACTTTTAATATAATACATTGCACTTTTAACAGATTTAATTCAATTTATAACAAATGCCTCTAATTAAGTTAAAAGATCTTTGAAAATTGCTAAATCTTAGGGGTAATATTACCACTACTGACATTGAAATAATTGATCATTCCCACTGAGGCACAAAAGTATGAATGTTCTAATGAGAAAACAGGGATTGAAGTAAGTTGAAGGAGTCCAAAGAGACTCCCAAACTCTTTAGGCTGTTCTTTCCAGTGACAGTCTAGGAATGGGAGAGGGACGGGGGGGAGGGGGGGGGACAGACAACACTCAGCCCAGAGCATAAGAAGACAATGAAACAAGTTTCAAAAACAAAGTCACCCCTTGGAGCAAAGGTGAAAAAGGGCTGTTTGCCTGTCTGAAATACTATCTCTTATTCAATATGTGTGTTTCTGTTTTATGCCAATTTTTGCCATTTATAAGTAACATTTTCCTTAATAGTCTGTGCTAATAAATATCGGGTGTGATATTTTTCCAAGTGAAATTCACTTAGAGCCAGGAATGAGCAAATACAATAATGAGGGTATGTGAGAGCTAAGAAGAGCTAGCGTTCTTGACTGAACACCACCACCAGAGTGGGGAGCAGACACATAGGAATTCAGCTAAAGTTTTGATTGCAGCTTTCCTTCTGGCTTTAGGAAGTCACTTACCTTTGTAGCTAATCTGTTAGTTAAGAAGGAGAACATCTACCTTGCTGGTGTTTACCTGGTCTAATTAGTTAAAATGTTTACAGAGTGCTTCCTAAGTGAAAATAGTTAAATACTTTCTGCATAATGGAAGCTTTATTAATAACAGGAATGATAATGTAAAATCAGTTAGCTTTGAAAACAATCCCAATAATGAGCTGCATGATAACACATATGCAAGGTGGCATAAGAAAAAAAAATTCAAAGCTTAGCCATAAGAGTATCATATGGAGGCTTCGGGATTCATCAGGCTACCTATCACTTTGGGATGGATAGAAGCAGATCCGCACATAGACTGAGAACACAGAGCCCGGTTTAAATCTTAGTTCTTCTACTTACAAGTCTTACATTTTGTGAATTATCTAATCTCTGGGTCTCAGATGCTTCCTCTAAAAATAGAAGTTAGTCATGTCTACCTCTTTGAGTTATGAGGACTAAATGAAAGAAGATGTCAAATTCCCAGGAAGTTACTTGCCACTTTTCTAAAATAAGATTTTTTTTTTTTTTTCCATTTAGGGGCACCCGGGTGGCTCAGTTGGTTAAGCATCTGCCCTCGGCTCAGGTCGTGATCCTGGCATCCCAGGATCGAGTCCCACAGAGGGCTCTGTGATCATCAGAGAGTCTGCTTCTCCCTCTCCCTCTGCCCCTCCCCACTCATGCTCTCTCTCTCTTTAAATAAAATGTTTTAAAGATTTTATTTATTTATTTGAGAAAGAGTAAGAGACGGAGATAGTGAGAGAGAGTAGGTTGGGGAGAAGAGGAAGAAGCAGGTCAGGGAGGAGAGGGAGAAGCAGGCTCCCGCTGAGCTGGGAACGCTTCTGGGGCCAGAGCCCAGGACACTGAGATCATGACCTGAGCCAAAGGCAGACACTTAACCAACCGAGCTACCCATTCACTTCTGGTGCTTGTCACTTTTAAAGGAGGATTGATTGCTATATGATACAAAGTTAGAAAGTCACTCAAGACCAAGAAAGCCATTTTGAATCACAAAATTGGCTTCTGATTTCAACTCCACTATTGCAGGCAATGGAAAAACATATTCCAGTGGAAGGAATTGCACTGTGATTCTACCAATGCATCTATAGGTGGCTCAGACATTTAAATCGAAAAGCAAAAGATAGAGCTTTGGATCCTCTTCTTTGCTTCTTTCCTAAAACCATAGTTTGGATAGTGTGTGCCTGATAAATAGGGGTTTCGGGGGGTTTTTTTGTTTGTTTGGTTTTCTCTTTTTTATTTGTTTTGTTTTGTTTTGCAGTAAGAAGTACATAAATAGAAATGAAACCCAAATTATTGACAATACTAAGTAGGCTGAAAATAGGAAAGAAAGAATATTCTCTCCGTGTACAGAAGAGTTTAAACAGAAGCTTGATAAACTACTATCCTGTGTAAGAGCACCAAAACACACTCAGACTGCTGTGGGATTGAGTTTAATTTTGTCATTTTTAGCAAAATGTGGGCACATGGCAAATACACTGTGAGTGTCATGTCATCTCACCCCAGCATGATGGTCTACTTCAGATATAAATCAAGCAATCAAGTGAAGATGAAGATGAAGACAAATTAGGAAAAAGTAATGACCAGATGTTGACAAGAAGTCTGAGGGTGTGGGTGCCTGGGTGGCTCAGTTGGTTAAAGCCTCTGCCTTCAGCTCAGGTCATGATCTCAGGGTCCTGGGATCGAGGCCCACATCGGGCTCTCTGCTCAGTGGGGAGTCTGCTTCCTCCTCTCTCTCTGCCTGCCTCTCTGCCTACTTGTGATCTCTCTCTCTGTGTCAAATAAATAAATAAAATCTTTAAAAAAAAAAAAAAAGAAGTCTGAGGGTGCAATCATTGCCCTTTTGTCTGGCGTCTGGAGCAATGGGTAGCTCTTACTAGTGTTTGAGATTTTTGTTGAATTGAATTGAATTGAATTGAACTGAATTGAAAAATGCACATAGCATAATAAATAAGCTTTATTTAACGGTATACCATAATATAGAAATATTTGATATATAAAACCAAAGGAAATTTATAGCATAGTTTTAAAAGTAAAAATTTTTATAATCAGATGGAGCAGGGGCTGAGAATCAACTCTTTCACCACATAGCTGTATGAACGTAAGTACTTAATCTCTCTGAAATATTGCCTGTAAGATACCCGTACTTATAATACTTATTCCAAAGGTTAGTAAAGAAATCTAAAGAAAGAATGTAATATTTGTCTCATCATAAGTGCCTAATTAATATTAGTCAACATAAGTATTTATTTTATCATCATCAATAATAGTATTTTCTAAATAAATAATGATGAAAATAACCTGAATTTCACTCTCTTCTCCCTGATTGCTTACAAGGAAGTATTCTTGCTGTAGAAATAAAATTATAATCCTTCCAATTATGTCAAGAGAAGTTTTAGTAATTATTAATCCATACCTTCTTTTAAAAATTCTAAATAAATACCTAAAAATGGAGTGATGTATATCTCATAATTTTGTACAAGAAAATACAGAATACAATATAGTAACTCTTTGTCTTTCCAATTTAATTCTGAGTTGTTTTATTTAGCCACCTATTATAAAAAGTAATTTGTGTTGATAGCTCTGAGGAAATCTAGAAATTAAAGAGCTAATTAAATTTTTTTCTGAGTAATTTATGAGTCTCTGTATCAATATACATATGTAAGTGCATGTGTGCACGTGTGTGTGTGTGTGTGTGTGTGTGTGTGTGTATGCATGTACACACATACTGCTAGATGTTTCTGGAAATTGACCTTCCATGATATCTCTTTGGACTAACCATTTCCTCTGGGCAAACACATCTAACCTTTAAGCCATATTTCCAAAGGAATCATAGATCATGCACCTGGTAGGGCTGAACTAGAATGTCAGAAATTATGATCAAGAAAGAGACGAGAGGTAATGAGAAACTGACTTACTTGTTGTGAACTTACTATTTGTGGAGGATCATAAGAAAGTTTTTACTACCTTCAAAAATAATACCTTAAAAAATAATAAGTAACCTTAAAACATTTAAATAATAGCTTCGCGTCTATAGATAGTTTGGCATTCTCAAACATATTTAAATGATGCTTTCATAAATAATTTACCTGAACATTTTCAAAAAGTAGCTTTTAAAAGTATTTATATAAGCACTACATGAAAGCCACATCTAGAGTCATAACTCCAGGATGTCAGCCTGAAACAAAACTATGACCACAATTTGCAAAATACTTTGCTGATTGAATGCTGTCTATACACTCCTGTATTTCCAGAAATCCACAGGTTTTTTAAGATAGAGCTCTAGCATATAAAAATGATAGTTTCTTTTTGTTGTCTGATTGCTGAGGCTAGGACTTCTAGTACTATGTTGAATAGCAGTGGTGGGGCAGAGTGGGGGGGTCGTGGGGGGTAGGGAGGGAAAAATAATGAAACAAGATGGGATGGGGAAGGAGACAAACCATAAGAGACTCCTAATCTCACAAAACAAACTGAGGGTTACTGGGGGGTGGGAGGGTAGGGATAGGGTGGATGGGTTATGGACATTGGGGAGGGTTTGTGCTTTGGTGAATGCTGTGAAAGTTGTAAGCCTGATGATTCACAGACCTGTACCCCTTGGGCAAAGAATAAAAGTAAAATTAAAAAAAAATGATAGTTTCTTAATCTTCACATTCATGGAGCACACTTTTTCAATGGGGACATCTCCAAACACAAGGTTGATTAGAATAGCAAGGTGGACATACATCACAGAAATGTTGAGTTATCTATTACTGAGTAATTGCCTTTCATTCTGATGCAGAGGTGTAGGCAGAAGACCCACCGAGGAGACATTTTGACAGCTATCCCTATAGTGAAGTACAGGAAGTATAACTGAGCACAAGAAAATCCTGACCCACACACAGGTTGTAACCAAAGCTTTAGGTGATGATCTGGAGTTGGTCCTTAAGAGCTGTTCCAAAATGAGAGACAGGGAGAAGGCTTCTGTGTTTCCACATCAGTCAGGTAGTGACTACAAATTGTCCTATGGGAGGGGTATGACCTGGATGAAGATGTTTCCTATGGCCAAGGTAAGTTCCCAAAGAGGAACTCTGGTCTGAGCCATATGCAGGTAATATTCCCAGCAACTGAGGGGTGTGGGTTTAGCCTGAGGAGACATGGGTAAAACATGACAGTATCCATCACAGTCCACCCCTTCTGCTGCTCAGACCCCTTTGCTTCTACAGCAAACTCACACCATCTAGAAACAGCTGCACCAGAGCTATGTCTTGTTTCCTCGGAAACTTAGTGGAGAAGGGTTGGTGGGGACAAGTAGAGGGTAAGCAGTGCAACTAAGCTCAAGGTGATAATGAAACTCTTCATCACCCTCCTCCACCATCATGCCAGATTCCCCTCTTCCCAACCAGCATCTCTGCAGATCTGGATGGCTTGCCTGGCTTGTAGTCTGAATGGAGATTACTAAAGTTTCTAAACTTTTAGCAGTATGCTTCTTTTAGGTGCTAGCTGTTCTCAGTTAAAGCTGGGCATGAGAAGATTAGGAGGTGCCTCAAATGAATCACCCAAAAAACAAACCTATTCTTCCCTACCCCTGTTGCATACTAGCTACTCCACCTTCTACCAATGACAAGGGATAATTAACCTTGCCGGTAGTGATGACTCCTTTCTTTTTTTGCTGGTCTTCTGGCATGAGAAGCCTGCTGTGACCTGGTGGTGGCTACAGCTAGAAGGTTCTGTTCCCAGATGGAAATGTCCACCTTTTGGAAACCAGGGCCTCCAGTGGACCGATGGTAAGAATCACAAAGCTCTAAGTCATCTGTTCATACAGCTTACTTTAAAAAATTAAGATCCTATCAGAAACTGGGAAGTGCTACAAAAGGACAAATGAGGATAATGAGATAGAACATGACTATCTGTGGAGGTGGCACTGATGAGATCTGAGTCAGAGGGAACCAACTGTTTCCCTATCAGATGATGACCATGGGGGAAAAATATTCCAGATAGAGCAATTGTGTCCTTGGGTCAAGCCATCCCTGAGGCTAGCAGGCCAGTAGGCCAGTTGGCCAGATCTACTCTTTATCTTCTACCTCTAGTCACACCTAGTTTTCTTTCATATATGGTGTTCAGGAGTTGGGGGTGGGGTGGAGAGGTGAGGGGAAACCTCTTTTCTGTGAATCAATAAAAAACAGTTAATTAAAATAATTGTAAGATTTTGTGGACAATATAGCAATGATTAAATGGCTACCCAGAAGTGCTTTCCAATCTGAAAATGTCCGTTTTCCACCTCCAACTGTAAAAGCAAGAAAAACTTAGATGGTCCCTTCTCTTAACTCCCCTTTGCAACTGAATGGCTATCTGACCCACTTCTGGGCAATGAGATGCAAGGGAAGGGTTGTTCATAATCTCTCTAGTAGGAGAGAGAGAAGAGGAGAAAGCTCGCTCTCCACTGGCCCTTCTTTCTGCCTTTGAATGTGACCTTGATATTTAGAGTGCTTGAAACTGTGAGGGGGAAAGAGAGAATCACCCAGAAGCTGAGCCAGAATCCTTCCTTAGATAAGCTGTGGAAACAATACCAGCAAGTGCCTTCTTACCTCCTTCTCATTATGTGAAAAAAAATGAACTTATTGTGTGAGCCATTCGTATCTGGTGTTTCCTTTATTTCCAATTTTAAAGCATTCTTTGCCAATGCTGGCCATGCAGTACATGTAATTTCTAAAATCTTCCAAACCCTAGAATAGGAATTGGCATGAAATAAAAATGGACCAAGCAAACAAAATTAAAGTGCATTAAAAAATATCCTAAGAAAGCAGAACACATCATTATGTTTGCCATGATGATGTCTCTCAAGTCACTAAAAGCCAGAAAACCAAAGAACCTAAGTCTTTGTTGGCTTGTTTTTAAATCTTCTATAAATATTTCAACTGAATGATAGAGGTAAAAAAAATTAAATATGTATTGATTTAGATATTGGAGTTGTGGTTGCTGCTACATGTGTGCATATTTTGTAGGGGGCAGGATGATTATCAAATGTCCCCACTGTACATATCATGAGTACCAAGTATCATTTAAAGAGGTTGCTATGATATTTCCTCACAGAACATTTTCCATGCTGAGCATCTGAGTGTGTGTGCGCGTGTGTGTGTGTCTGTGTGTGTGTGTGTGTTTCAGAAGCAATTCACAGCCCTGAGATTGCATCGACACACACACACAATAAGTTTAGTAACATGGTGAAAATATATTATGTAAAATGTTACATTTCCTGTAATATTCCTTATAATGATGACATTAATTATTAGGTCCAACTTGGTAGGGAAAAAAAACATTCAATAGGTAATTCAGGAGTACAGTGTATTAAATAAAAAGAAGGGTGTGGCCTAATGTGATAAAAGTCAATGAAATGCTTAACTGCTCTGAATGGAAACATGCAGTACTAACTTGGGAAATTATAAGTTCCTGAATTTAGGGGATTTTCAAAATGAGGGGACAAGAGCAATAATTCCTGTGTAAGATAAATCATAATAGAACTCCCGTGTAGGATAAAAGCCAGACAGGAAATCTGAACCCAAATCTTAGGAAGCCAAAAGGGCAATCCCACTTTTTTCCAATGGCGAAGAGCCACATAGAACAGAACCAGAGTTATCTGAACTCTGCTTCCAGAATCTTTGAGTCTGCTTGGAAAGTAATCCCCATTTATACATCAGTTGATCAGATTGTTTTAAAAACAACTCATAATCCAACATCCTGAAGTCATGAGCAGAGCTTGTGAAACATAAAAATCCTCTTGTTTTCCTCCAAGATTGTTGCTATAGAGTTTTCATTTATTTTCAGAAAGCAGCAGAGAGAGATTAAGGGCAGATTGCCAAGTTTAAGACTAAGAATGTCCTTGAAGACAGCCCAAACCAAAATAAACACAAAAACAAACATGCCTACAATTAAAAGATAGTAATACTGCATGATAATTAGTTGTCTCAGGAAGTAGAGATATTTTCAGTTAAGTGAATGGGTGACAATTACTTGGATTATTGTCATACTTAAAATGTCAGTGTTAAATGATTGCTTTAAGCACATAATAATAAATTCTGCATTCTTAAGTGGCAAATACAACAAAGCTGAATATAGAGATTGTTTTTACTGGAAGCAAAATTAAACATTCACCAAAACCTGCAACACACAATTTAAAACATGGGGAACAAAAGGGGACTAGGTGTAGATAAACATGGTTCTGACATTTACCACTTTGCTTAGAATTAGGAGCAGGTCAAAAACTCATGGAGAACCTTGTTTAGGGGCACACCTACTGTTTCAGAAGAAAACGCAAAAGGAGAGGTGACTACAGAGAGTTCTACAGAATCTTAAAGACCTCTTTCTGGAAATCTGGGTTAATTATAGCATTTATGGAAATAGCATTGGTTAATTTCACACCTGCCCGGTTAAATCCTACATGATTTCCTGGGATATGTTGTGATTACATTGCAGCCCTGCAAACCAGATTTTCCCCATGTCACTGTTAATTGTACAGGATTAACATAAAACAAGTGCCATTTATTCACACTGCCACTGTCACCAATGTCTCCCCTTGTCTCCAGTAGGGGTTCTTACTTCCTTTTGAATCCCCAAGGCCCCGAGCAAGCATAAAGCCCTCGGAGATTCAGCTGTGAATCGAAAGCAGGAAGCAGGAAGTCATGTCTAACTTCCAAACTGTGGGAAGGGACAGCTCGTCCCTTGTCAACCAGAGTCTACTTGGATATGTTGGCTCTCCTTCTGTTCATCACCTATGTATGCTTCAGCCAACACTATTTTAGGTGCTGAGAGCACCAAGGCAGAAATATTATGGTCTCTGTTTCTTCTTCCTTCCCTAGGGAGAGAAGACGTGCCGCTTACTAACTGTTGCTTTTCTGATTGGAGAGTTCCCTAAGTCTGGAGAGGTTAAGAAGCCAGTGTCGTTGGAAAGTTCAAGGGCCATCTCCTGAGAAAATGGCTCTTGAGGAGGACTTTGAAGGAGTAACAGGATTTGCATTAACGAAGGGTAAGAGTTTGAGAATTATAACAATATAAAAAACACAATCTGAGAAAAGGGCAGTGCCAGGATGGACAAGTCAAACCTAGTTACCCCTCACTTTTCTTCATGGAGGGGGTAATATCTTTCCCCCAAAACGTCTTAAGTATTAAGTAAATTCTTTTTACAAAGACCCATTTGCTGTGTTGTTAATATCCTGAATCACATATTTCTTCAAGAGAAAATAAAGAGGAACAAGCCAATCTATTCTTTCTGCTTAAAAAAATAATCATGATTTTATATGATGCCAATTTCTTATGATTTTTCCTTCGGAATTTATACCACCAGGAGAGCTAATTGTCTGGAGCTTCCACATTTGCAACCTTGAAGGAAAAATCTATCCTCCTTTAAAGATAAGATTTCCTTTGCAAAGTCTGATTTAATAAACAAACACATAAACAAGTTCAGTGGTTCGATTATACTAAATGCTGAACCCAGAGGGCAGTATCTGCATTTAATCATCACTTGGGCCATAGAGAAACCAAGTGCGAAACCACTTCCCACAACAATGCTTACCAGGGAGCTAAATGGATATAGTGATCCCCAAATTGCGGTTCAGTGTGAATACATGTCACACCCCTAGTGGCATGGGTGTCACTTGATGTGTCCACAATCGCCCTGGGCTGGATTTTGAAACAGTAAGAAAAGGCACATGATCGGTTTGTCTCTTCGGAGGCTTTCCATTTTTTTCTGCTTCTCTAATGGAAAGATCACAGATTTTTAGCTTCCGTCAGGACTCGGGTTCAAAGCAGCTCACGATTAGCGTAGTGGGCAGATCACTTCACCTTCTGAAAGCAGTTGCTTTTTTTGAGTTGCATCCAAAACTCAATGCCTCCTCTTTATTTACTTATTTATTTTTAAGATTTTATTTATTTATTTGAGACGGGGTGGCAGGGAGGAGCAGAGGGAGAGGGACAAGCAGACTCCTCGCTGATTGCAGAGCCCAATATAGGAGTTCAATCTCATGACCCTGAGATCATGACCTCAGTGGAAATCAAGAGCTGGAAGGAGTAACAGACTGAACCACCCAGGCACCCCAACTCCCTCCCCTTTAAAAACAGCATACTTTAAAAATAGCATACTTGAAAGAATTCTTTTGCTAAAGAAAAACCAGGAAGATAAATAAACATGCTGACTCAGAGCTATCATAACAGTAAAATAATTGAATCACGAATTAGTCACCCATTTAATAAAGAGCGACTGAGCATCCGCTGTGTCTGAAAAATGCAAAGTGAGCACGGTGTTCTGCAAACGGCAAAGCAAAAGCCTGAAAAGTATCTGTAAGCTGCTGCACGTAGGGAAAGTGAGGTGGCTGAACTCCCTGATGGGTGCCTCTCATGGCCCCCTTTGCACTATTTTTCAACCAATTTCTAATAGGGGAAGACTTTCATAAGAACGTTACCCAATTAATGAGGAAAAGGGGGAAAACATTAAATGTGGTTGCAGCAATATTAATAATCCAGTGTAAGTATAAAACATTCCTTAGACTTCTTTTCCAGAGCCACGTACAAATAAGTATGCCATTTTAATTATTAAGTAGAGAAAATTGGGAAATTTTAACATCGACCGAGATTGTTTTATTATAACTGCTGTGAATATTAATATTGAAAGAAAGAATTACAAATGCATTTATTTAGACTAAGATCCAATGTCTCTTCAAACGCTGTGGTGTAATGGAAAAGTAAAGCATATGGAATTGATTGGAGAATCCGGATACCCTGATATTTATATTCTGCTCCACACTCAATATTAAAAAAATATGTCATAAAACCATTTATCCGGTTGGCACTGTCTTAGACATTAGGAAAATAGCCATGACAATTTCATTTTTAAAACCAGGGTGTTTTAAATAATGACTTTTAGGTTGTTTTGAGGATATTTAACTATTTTAGGAAACAGGCTGCTTATTTTTTTTCTAGAAATTGCACAACATAGAGCAAGTCTCTAGCATTTACTGGAAGATGACAAGAGTGTCACAAATATATATCAAAAAACAATACTATTCCCATGGGAAGTTGAGGACTGAAGTCTACTTAAATTAGTTATTTTTTTCCTGAAATATTCAGAAACCATTTTAGTCAAGAAGTCAGAATATTACTGTCCTCTTCTGTCTTTTCCCGTTTAATGAAAAGCAGGAAGCCAAATGCCACCAGGCACTCATGCTTGCGTAGCCAATTCCGGGCTGGTAAGTTGCCAAGAAGCACGATCTGAACGTTGGCGCTTGCATCCAAAACTAGGAAACCATACTGTAGTGACACCGTATCTATATACTAGAGGGATGAATAAATCAACAATAAATGTATCACTAAAAATGTCTAATTTCTGATCCAGTGCTTCCTGCAACAACTGAAATTTAAAAACTGTTAAAACACAGGTATAGAATACACAATCTTGTTGTGAGTACACTGAAGCAAAGGTTAAAAATAAAAGAAAAGAATGAATGTGCGTTTGTAGCTGGGATATCATGGCTGGGTCCTATACACGCCCTGGCATGAAGAACCACATGAATCAAATCCTCTGTAAGTTCAGAAGGTTCATGGCTTTAGAATAAGGAAATGTTTTTCCTTTTCTTACTGTAAAACTCAAACTGGAAATGTCAACATGGAATTTCAATTAAAAATGCTTATAATGATATTCACATTCTCTGTCAGATTTTACACCTTGAACAGGCACAGGTAAACAAAAATTAATTTCAACGATACCCAGGTCTACCTGAATCTCCATGCCTCTGTGTCCAGGTAAGTATTAAATATGCAATCGGTATGCACAAATAATATTGCTGTGGGACGGAAAAGCATAGATTTGCTTTTCTAGGAATCTTCATGCTTTCCTATATGGGGTTGCCAATTTGGAAAAGCTGGAAGCTGCGTTTCCTGGAGTCTCCCTTTATACTTTTGGGTTAGAATCACCCAAAAGCAAGATCAATTTGTCCATTAAAAAGTCAGAACTGGTTACATAATTTGCAGAGACCAGTGCAAAATGAAAATGTGAGGGCCTGTATGAGTTTGCCAGGGCTACCTAAAGAAAATGCTACAGACTGAGTGCCTAAAACAACAGAAATTTACATCCTCAAAGTTCTGGACATTGGGAATCCAGGATCAAGGTGTCAGCAGGGTTTGTTTCTTCTGAAGCCCGTTTCTATGTGGCTTGAAAATGGCTGCCTTCTCCTTATGTCCTCTAATGGTCTTTCTTCTGTGTGTGCATCTCTGATGTCTGTTTGTGTGTCCAGTGTCCTCTTCTTATAAGGATGCCAGTAACATAGAATTAGTGCCCATCCTAAAAATCTCATTTTAACTTAGTAACTTTTTTTTTTAAATTTACCTAATTTTTCTTTGAGAAAGAGAGAGAACAAGTAAGTTTGGGGGGGGGGGCAAAGGAAGAAGGAGAGATCATCTTAAGCAGGCTCCACACTCAGTGTGGAGCCCAATGTGGGGCTCGATCTCATGATCCTGAGATGATAACCTGAGCTAAAATCAAGAGTGGGTGGCTCAGTTGGACACTTAACTGACTGAGCCACCCATGAGTCCCTTTAGTCACTTTGTAAAGACCTCATCTCCAAATACAGTCATAATCTGAGGTACTGGATGTTAGGGCTTCAACCTTTGAATTTTGGGAGACACAGCTTAGCCCATAACAGATCCCTTGTTCAAATAGCAGGAAAAAAAAGTGCTATTACAGGCACTGAAACATAACGTTTCCCTTTCTTCTGCCATATTTCTCTCTCAACCTGTAATTTTTTACTTTGTTATTTAATGTCTAACTTCTGTTGATGTAGAGACACTCTCTGGCCCAGGGTAGACTCATCTAGGCTCACAGGGACTCTGCCCCGTGATTTAGTTTGCATGTACAGTGGTCCATTGGCTGCCAGATTCTCCTTCCTGCCAACTGCTGGACCAATACACTGAAGCCTGGCTCGTGGCAGGGAAGTTGATCCACCCAAAGATGTCACCCTGGCCCCTGCCCAAGCCACCACTGGGGATGGAGGGCAGCAGTTGTCACTGGGTGGGTGAGGATGGAGACAGAGGTCAGAGCAACAGTCATTACCTTCTGAAGGTCTTCTCAAGGATGGTTGCAGTGACAGTGAGTCACAAACATGCTCAACAAGATCCAGTTTGTCCTTACACTCTTTCACACTAAATATAGCTCTTCTTCTATACTATTGACCCAGTCCACTTACAGTGGCCCCGTGTTCACCATCATATATTTAGTGGTGAACTCATGAGACCACATTTCCCATAGATGCTTCCATGAACTCCCCTTCCCCTTTGCAGTTCTACACTTCAGTGGTTGGATGTGCTTGGCCTAGCAGATTCTCCTAAAAGTTCTGACTTGTCCACTGAACCAAGCCCAGGGTTACTGGTTAATGACTTCTCCTCTGACACCCCAGCTTTCCATTTCAAACCATCACTTCCCCAGCCCTTAAACATTTGTGCACAGTCCACTTCCTATTATAAATCCCATATCCCATAGCATCCTCAGCGCCTAGCTTTCCTGAACCCTAAACCCTAGATCATTGTAAAAGTCCTTGTCATCCCTGTGCACATATCCCTTTGCAATGTGGCTTTCTTGCTCTTCTCAACAAGACATAGAATCAATTTCCCTTCTTTTGAACCTGGAGTGGCCCATGGCTTGCTTTGGAGAATAGACTGTGGCAGAAGTGACACTGTACCGCTTCTGAGTGGAGGTCCAAAGAAGCTTTACATATTCTGGTCTTGCCCTTTTGTGAACACTAAGGACATCCTATGAAGAACTTTCTGTTAGCCTCCTTGAGGATGAGATAGCACATGCAGAGAAAGAGGCAAGTACCAACTGGCAGACGCATTTTAGACCATCCATTCCCGCTCCCACGTGACCTGCCGGACAAATGTTACCATATGAGTGATCCCAGGCAAGAATAACAGAACTGCCCCATAATAGCTCAAATTGCTACCCCAAGAAACTGTGAGCAAATAAAATGGTGGGTTTTTGTTTTTGTTTTTGTTTTAATTCAGAAATAGATAACCGATTTTAAGATGGTACCAAAAATGTGCTCCTATAACAAATTTGAAAACTCGTGACCCTGGCTTTGATAGGAGTGGGCTAATAGGTAAAGGCTGGAAAAATACCAAGAAAACTATTAGTAGAAGAGAAAAGCAATGAGAAAGCTGCCGAAGGATGCTGGTCCCTCACAGTATATGGAGGTTGAACAATTTGCAAATCCATCATTTGAAGTAGCTATGGTAGAAAATATGCATTCAGAAGTTACAGATCTTCTTAAGGAGAACCTTAGAATGTTGAATGTACCAGCTTGGTGCTTCTTGCTGCGTGTAGCAAAGTCCTTCAGGAGAGATAGGAGCTGAAGAAAGGACTTTTCCATCTGGAAATGGAGAAAGTCAAGACTTCCTGGGTTGATAAATAAAACTATTTCTCATCTTTTGTCTCTTTCACTAACAAAAGACTCTCTCAGTATGAAATGGCTCCATATTAAAGAATATATCAAGGGCACAGCTCTAAGTCCCTTTGTCAAGACTCGAAAACAATGAAAGGCAGTGCCCATACCCCCTCCTTAAGACAAAAGTCTCTAAGAATCTTAAGGATGTGGTCCCACAGCATCCTGACCTACCATCCAGAGTAGAACAGGATAATTTCAAAAAAGAATGGTAGGTGTGGTTTTCATTTAAGAGTCTAATGGGAAAAAAAAAGAAAAGAGTCTAATGGAGTAGACTTTCAGCAGCATGGTAAAAGCAAGGAAGAAAGACATTTCAAAATAAATGTGGGCAACCTTAAGTGGGCAGGAAGCAGGGTGAGAAGGCCATTCAATTGCAAACATGGTCATTTCTTGCCAAACATGAAAGATATTTCAGAGCATGTAGCCCAGAATCTGGAGGGGGTAGCTAAGAGCAGATGAGAACAATGGCTTAGAGAACTATTTGCAGCGAATGTAGCTGAACTCTAATTAAGAAGTACCTCCCAGCCTCTGGAATAGGGCACCTGAGAACAGCATGTACCCAGCTGGATTTCAGAATTGTTAGGAACCAGTTATCGACATGAGGCACTTGGTCCTCTTCTTTTGAAGAGAATGTTTATAATGGTGTTGGCTGGGGGTGGGGGTGGCAAGAGATGGAGGTAAGAGGCAGATAACTTTTCTTTTTAGTTCACTGGTCCCCATATTTGAGGAGCTATATCCAAGAAGCTTGATTTAGATCTGGTCCTGGTTTATGTGATGAAATCCAGGATGATTTGATCCTCATGTCATAATGGAATAAGACTTTTAGGAAGCAGGTGTCTGTATTTGCATGTAGAAGGGATGTGAATAATTATGG
Source organism: Ailurus styani (assembly GCA_002007465.1). Classification (NCBI taxonomy): domain Eukaryota; kingdom Metazoa; phylum Chordata; class Mammalia; order Carnivora; family Ailuridae; genus Ailurus; species Ailurus styani. The sequence continues at coordinate 218,833 of LNAC01000651.1, read as the reverse complement.
CTGGGCAGGGATAGACTGTTTCCACTGGGTAACTGATACATCTCCCAAGCCTATGCACTTACATGTTTCTAATTCTGGGGTCAGTATGCTAGTGGTTAGAGTACACAGTAGGAAAAAATACAGTCCCTTCCATCACTGAGTTTTCAGTCCAGTGAGAGTAAAGAAATATTAAATAAAAGTAAGTTGCACTAGTGGTAGGTGTTAGGAAGGAGAAATATACAATATTACAAGAATCAAAACAGGGACTTAGGGAAGACACTCGTTGAAAGAATGAGTAGAAGGCAAAAAGTCCAAGAAGAGAAGGAAAAATTTCTAAGCAGAGGAACCACTTAGCAAACTGGGAGGGAGGGCCCAGAGGAATAAAAATCCTATGATATTTTGAAAGAAACCTAAACACCATCAGACAGTTAAAGGTAATCTTAAGTATTACTAGTAGACAGTCTCAATTCTAGAGCTTGAACAAACCTAATGCTCAAAAGTACTATTTTGAGGCAAAGCAAAGAACAGATGCCCGTTAGCATAGCTTTTAGAAAATCACACTTTGAAAGAACTGAATTCTTCCATGTTAAAGTAAAAAAAAAGAAGAAGAAAAAAAAAAGGACCCTCGAAGAGAAGAATGAATCCTGGACCCCTGAATATAGACTAAGCTTGGTCATTTGCCAAAATATTATTCACCATCCTATTATTTACTAATATAAAAAGGACATCTTATGAGCTGGAACGATATATCTTATAATTATTATTCAGAGGGATACAATTTATAAACATTAAATTGCTTTTGTAAGGAAGAACTGCATTATTTGTTCTAATATTTTAGTTTGTGAATTTATTTTGGACAAATTGCATTTTATGCAGAAATTGATGTCCATGTAAAGATCCTTATTGATTCTTGATGAGATTAAAATATAATGTTTACAATAACCCACAAGAAGTTCTTCATCAATGAGAGTAAATGGAAATAGGTCACAGAAATCAGCATTCTGTGTATTAAGACGACAAAGAGAATTCTTACCAATTATGAAGAAGAATATCCACAAGTTGTGTCTAAGGTCATCAACGTCCCCCAGAAGGCAAAGATGTATGCCAAAGTACAGGACTTAAATTCAATGACTGAAGGTTGAGATTATACACAAGAAAGGACCACCTTGACAAAATACGACTCTCAGAATCCACTGGAAATGTTGCCATATTGCATATCATATTGTATTCAAGTCATCATGATTATAAGACCAAGAAATTACACAATTTTTGAAGTGCACAAGGAAAAAAGCCTATATGTATTGAGTATTAATGATACTCTTTCTTTTTTTTTTTTTTTTT